>CALNXK010000004.1:5627500-5792500 GCA_942486035.1 Porites lobata
GACATCCTCATAAACAACGCTGGAGTGATGGCCTGCCCATATCAGAAGACAAAAGATGGATTTGAGATGCAGTTTGGTACGAATCATCTTGGGCATTTCTTGCTGACGATGCTGCTTCTTGACCGACTAAAGAGCTCACAGCCGAGTCGCATAATAAACGTATCTTCAAAAGGTCACAGAATGGGTAGTTGCAAGATAAATTTTGAAGATATAAATTACGAAAAAAGCTATGACAGCTGGGCCGCCTATTTTAACAGCAAGCTTGCTAACGTCTTATTCACACGTGAGCTGAGCAAACGCCTTGAGGGTAGCCACGTGACTGTGAATGCACTGCACCCAGGGGCAGTTAGTACTGAACTGGGTCGACACACTATCCTTGCCACCTTAGCTTTACCCATTGGTTGGTATATTTTGAAGACACCTACACAGGGGGCCCAAACCACCATTTACTGTGCCGTCTCAGAAGAAATGGAAGGAGTTAGCGGAAAGTATCTGAAAGATTGCGCCATCGTGGAGGAATCCAAGGGTGCACAGGATGATGATGCAGCCAAGAAGTTGTGGGATCTTAGCATGAAGATGGTTGGGTTGGAAAAGTTATAATACCAGTATGATAGCATTCCTTCATGAAGGCAAACAAAGCCCACTGTATTGGCTAATTTAAAAACTTTGAGCCTCTGGACGTCAATGAATGAGATGAACTGTAATCTGTTACTACATGTCGTATTAAAAAATATATAAAAAAATTTCTGTCTCTTTGTTGTTAACCACACGGTGCCACCCCATATTCTAAGTAACTGCTGATGGTTGTTTTACGTCAATATACATTTCTGTAAATTTGTTATTTGTCCTTTATGCTGACCTGAGGAAAAGACTAGTTTAGGTCATTGGAAATACTGATATTGAGTGTTATACTTGCAGTAGTATGTAATTTATAGTAATTTCACGTTCACGTAAAAATTGTCTTGGGATGGGCAGAATCACGAATAAATAAAAACTCAAATCAAATTTTCACGAGGAAACATATTTCCAATCTCGCTGCACGAAAAAGAATAGGGGACCCTCAAAACGGGATCGTTGCTTTGGTGGTAACCTTGGAAAAAAAAAAATTAGCATGGAGACGAGGCTTGTTCGAGCGTGACTCCTTAGGTAAACACTTGGACACTTGATAAGATCGACTGCGGAGGTGTGAAAATCATGGCTGTTCCAGCTGTGATCGGCGTAGCGGCAATCGCGGCTCTTTATGCAGGGAAAAGATACTTCCAAGGCCCAAAATGCAATAGCAAAAGCAGCCTCGAAGGTAAAACCGTGGTTATCACCGGTGGAAACACTGGCATCGGTAAAGAAACCGCGGTGGATTTAGCGAGGCGTGGAGCGAGGGTCATAATCGGCTGCAGAAACCTACAAAAGGGTAAAGAGGCACTGAAAGAAATTAAAGAACGCAGTGGAAATTCAAATATTTTTCTTGAGGAGATAGATCTGGCTTCTTTGGAATCAGTTCGCAAGTTTGCAGACAAAGTTCTCAACAGCGAACCCCGCCTAGACATCCTAATCAACAACGCCGGAGTGATGGTCTGCCCATATCAGAAGACAAAAGAAGGATTTGAGATGCAGTTTGGTACGAATCATCTTGGGCATTTCTTGCTGACGATACTGCTCCTTGACCGACTGAAACGCTCACAGCCGAGTCGTATCGTAATCGTTTCTTCGTCCGCTCACGGAATGGGTAGTGGCAAGATAAACTTTCAGGACATTAACTATGAAAAAAGCTATGACAGCTGGGTCGCCTATTATAACAGTAAGCTTGCAAACGTGTTATTCACTCGCGAGCTGAGCAAACGTCTGGAGGGTACCCACGTAACGGTAAATGCCCTGCATCCAGGAGCTGTTGCTACTGAATTGCAACGCCACTCATTTCTGGGCAGTGCTCTGCTCTACCCTGTGCGCTGGTACATGTTCAAGACCGTAGAACAGGGAGCTCAAACTACCATCTACTGTGCCGTTTCTGAAGAAATGGAAGGAGTTAGCGGGAAGTATCTGAAAGATTGCGCTATTGTAGAGCCATCCAAGGGTGCCCAGGATGATGAAGCAGCCAGGAAGTTGTGGAATCTGAGCATAAAGATGGTTGGACTGGAAAAGTGACACTAAAATTAGATAACAGAATCGTTACCTGTTCAATGATTTTATGCCAGTGCTATTGTTGTTAGTTACCGGTATTTAGTCTAATGCCGGTGACAGTAATATTATTCTGTTATTTAAGAAGAGTACACAACTACGGATAGAGTTAACCAATTCTTGTGTAAAATTTTTAGTGTTTTTGTATGTAGCAAGCGCCATCGAATAAAAGAAAGGTGCCAGATCCTAGTAGATCTTAAATAGATATGATATATATCCGCAAAGTTGTACAAGCAGCCTTGTAAAATTGCCACCAGTGACAAAGCACTATACAAGTTTGTAAATAATTATTTATCTAGTTTTTTAACTTAATTTTTATTTTTTCTAATATTTAACTCTTTACTATTTAGTTAATTATTATTACAAAACCCTCATACAAAAAGCTTCTGTACCTCTGACTGAGTCAAAATAAATTGATAGATCACTTCTTTAGAGAGAATTTCTCAGCCACAAACTTCTCCTTCCTATTTTCAGGGAGAGATCTTGTTCTTGTGCGGGTAGGGAACAACCTCGTCCCCAGGGCGCTTTTCACTGGCTTTGGAGGCGAGGTTGGGCGGGGAGCTGGCTACTTGCAGACAACCATACCACCCTGGCAATGGCAGCTTTGGACACCTGTTTAACCTTAGCTTCTCTTAACCTGTTCCAGGCTCTGAGCTAGTCGAGTCCACAAAATTGAGAATGCGCGAACACGAAAATAAAACGGGAGGAACCTGGCAGACCGCGCGCTCATATTTTCGCGTGCTTTTCACTTACTCGTCATACCCAAGCTTCCCCACTAGCTGAGAGCAAGGAACAGGCTACTTCATTTGGGCTTGTCAGCCTTGACAGTTAAGTTAGGGTAGCTGAACACAGCCTTTGGTAATACAGAAGCGAGACACAACAATCCTTAGTAGTTTTCACTAAGAAAATGTTGAGGGGGCCGGCTGGCCCTTTGTGCTTTAAATTATTTGACCTAAAAATTAGGAGGGGGCTTAGCCACCATTCCTCGGCCCCATCTATTGAGATCCGTCACCGATTATAGAAGAGATTAGCTACATATAACCCTGTTTGATAAAAAGGTAAATTGGTGTGACTATCAAGAAGCCTTTGTCACAGCGTTTTGGGCATCCCCGCGTTTTGGGCATCCCCATTCCCATATCCCTAGCGTTTTGGGTATCCCCTTCTCATATTACTGCAGCGTTTTGGGCATCCCCCGGTACCCTCCCGGGATGCCCAAATCCCTAGCGTTTTGGGCATCCCCTCCAAAACAATTTGGGATTTCGCGGGAAAATCGAAAACCTTTTAGAGATGGATTCCGCTAAATATACAAATCTGTTCCGGTATCTTAAAAATAAGGTTTATCCGGAAGGCTTTACAAAGCAGGACAAAACAATCCTTAGACAATTCGCCAAAAAGTTTGAGTATGACTCAAAATTAGAGTCCTTGTTCTACGTGGCCAAGGAGAAGGATGGCACAGCGCTTCGACGTCTTGTTATCGCCGAGGAAGAGAAAGCGAGGGTCTGCGAAGAGTGCCACTGATGATTTGAGGCCTCAGTAATTGTGTGACAGCCTTTCCTGTATCAAGTAGCCTTGCGGGGTTAAGTTGTACAGGCCTCAAATGTCATGAATACTATGAATGCAACACCGCAAAACGCAGTTTTATTCATGTTTGCCTTTTGATTCCTTTGTTTAGTATTCCTGTTTTTGGCTGTTTGGAATCAGACGATCGCAGCTGCCGGTGATTGCGGCATTGCTCGCTTGTAAACAGTTCTATTAAATAAAATTGAAAGCTTTGCAAACAATGAAGTGTTGTGCATCGAAGCGATGTTATGCGGTTGTAAATTTCAGTTTCGTCATGTTTTGAGCTTACGTTTACTGCCTATGGGTTTTTTTCTGCGCAATTAACCCGGCAAAAAGTGTCGGACGATATAATTCTAACATGCATCTACACTATTTAGCCGCAAATTCGTGATTAACAATCCCGACTTTTCCCCAGTCTGAAATAATTTAGGCAAAGTCGAAGTGATCAGCGTTTTGGACATCCCCCACCGGGGATACCCAAAACGCTAGGGATATGGGAATGGGGATGCCCAAAACGCGGGGATGCCCAAAACGCTGTGACACCTGTCCATTTTGATCCATTACAAGCCTGGGTACGAGGCAGACAGGGACCTGTGAACGAGCATAGAGACGAGGTTACGCAAAGGTTACGCATGCATGACTCAGCATATATTCTATTGTTGTATTGTCCAAGTTCTAGCTCGAACATGGCTGTCCCAGCTGCGATCGGTGTAGCAGGAATTGCTGTTCTTTATGCAGGGAAAAGATACTTTCAAGGGCCTCGATGCAAGAGTAACAAGAGCCTAAAAGGAAAAACCGTGGTTATCACCGGTGGAAACACTGGCATCGGTAAAGAAACCGCGGTGGATTTAGCCAGGCGTGGAGCAAGGGTCATAATCGGCTGCAGAAACCTACAAAAGGGTAAAGAAGCACTGAATGAAATAAAAGAACGAAGCGGAAACCCCAATGTTTTCCTTGAGGAGATAGATCTTGCCTCTTTGGCGTCAGTTCGCAAGTTTGCAGATACAATTCTCAACAGTGAACCTCGTCTAGACATTCTGATCAACAACGCGGGAGTGATGGCCTGCGCATATCAGAAGACAAAAGATGGATTTGAGATGCAGTTTGGTACGAATCATCTTGGGCATTTCTTGCTGACGATGCTGCTTCTGGACCGACTGAAGCTTTGTCAGCCGAGTCGTATCATAAACGTGTCTTCGTCCGCTCACAGAATGGGAAGTGGCAAGATCAACTTTGAAGATCTAAACTATGAAAAGAGCTACAGCAGCTGGGGTGCATACTTCAACAGCAAGCTTGCAAACGTGCTTTTCACACGCGAATTGAGCAAACGCCTTGAGGGTACCCACGTGACAGCGAATTCACTGCATCCTGGAGCAGTCATCACTGATTTGCAGCGCCACTCTTTTATAGGAAGTGGTCTGCTCTTTCCCCTTCGCTGGTATACATTTAAGACAGCCGAACAGGGAGCCCAAACTTCCATTCACTGTGCAGTCTCTGAGGAGATGGAAGGTGTCAGTGGAAAATATCTGCGAGATTGCACCATTGTGGAAGAATCCAAGGGGGCCCAGGATGATGCCGCAGCCAAGAAGCTATGGGATCTGAGCGTGAAGCTGGTTGGGCTGGAAAAATAGACAATTCGAAGATGGAAGTGTCTAGCTACAGCTTTACATATTAGGCTGGACATTTGTACCATTTTCCTTAACTTCTTTAGCATTCAAGAACCACATAATACAGTTAGATACATGTGTAGAACAGTTTTAAAAAAACTGGGCATAACACATGATAAACATAAAAACTATGATTCATTGTAGTACATAAGGTTCTTTAAACACATTCTACATGTAAGAAAAAGTATGTGTTCCTTAAAAAGGCAGCATTACAAGGATTAGGGCTATGTTAACCTTGATTTATGATATTGATAGAAACTAACTAGTGCTTGAAATAGGAACTGGGCATAATCTGTTAATGTAACCTGTTGTATTTGAATAAAGTGTGAAGACTGACGGGGTCAAATGGTTCCTTGAAATCTCGGTATAATTTGTGATGTGCTTCAAACTATTGTTTTTGTGCATTTCTTTCCATTTTTTGTTTTTATAGACATTCATAAAGCAAGCATTCTGTAGTTCTAACCTATTTGAATTGCCTTTGCTTTTATCAAACGGCCACAGTATGAAAAAGGATACGCTATTTATGGACTAGGCACCATGTAAACAATACCCTGTTCAGCAACACACACCTAAATAGCTTAAATGCGAGAGTACCTCTCTGAGTAATTTGTCAGACCCTACATATTTTGAGGGAAACTCTCAATCTGATCTGCTCATCCAGCCTTTAATGCTTTCTTCAATAATCTTGATTTTTTGAGTTGCTTATTCTGTAAAGAGTCTGATCAGAGTGAAATCTGTTGACTTTGCTTTTTTTTACTTTGAAATATGCAAATGTACTTTCTGCTTGAATGATTTAGTTTATTCAGCTGCCTTCCTAGCCCCTCTAATGTTTGCTTTAGTCGGATTTGAAATGTAAAATGATTGACTTTGAAAGCAGTTTCTGTCTGAATATTATTTTAACTTCAAAGGAATGTGACAGCCTGGGAGAGGTTTAATTACTGTTTGTGTGTCAAACTAGGATACCTAATAAATTCGAGAGAAGCATCAACCTGCCGCTCTTTTTCTTTCACTCCAAATATATATCAACAATTCCAGTCCAGTCAGTACAGAATTTGCCAAAGGCAATTTTATCATTGTCTTGGCCCCATTTAGTCTCCATTGCAACCGTCACGCAGTAGAAACGGCTGCCAAGGAGACTAGGCCTCATTGTATCACCCTTTCTGTAATAAAAGCAACAACAACTTTATCTAAGCTTTTTACTTGAGGGGAGGGGACAGGGGTGGGTTTGTTCCAGCTTGCCTCCCCGCCCCCCCCTAAATGCCGTAGTTAAGCGTTGGAGACTACGATCAGACAAACGGCCCGACTTCACACTCACCCCCTCAACAAAACCCAAACCCAAATACCCGCTGCTGGAAAACAAACCTTATATCGGACCTCTTAAGACCTCTTATATTGTAGCATTGCGAACAGCAGACGTATTTCCGGTCGTCGCTTCTCGCCCGGAAATCAGTCTGCTGGTCGCAGGCTACTGATATTGCTGACAATGACTTATTTTAAAGCGTAAGCGTGACTCGGCAATTCATTAACTCACATTCACCCCCTTGACCGCACCCAAACCCACCTACTCCCTGCTGGAAAACAAGCCTTGTGGTTACTAAAAATTAATTTTGAAAAAAAAACTAAAGCACTGATCTTCCAAAAACAAAACTGTAAATCAACATGAGACAAATACCCCACGGTCCTAAATGGGAATCAAATCTCCAAAGTCACAGAATACTCTTATCTGGGCATAACGCTTAATTCAAATGGAAGTTTCTAAATTTCCAAACAATTATCTGCACAGAAAATAAGAAGATCAATATTTGGTACAAAACGTTTTCTTGAATTTAACAAGCTTCCAGTTGCTGTATGCAATAAACTTTATGATGCTCTATTTCTTCCTATATTACGATACAGCTCTGAGGTATGGGGTGCTTACGACAGAACTGATGCTAAGAAATAATAATAATTATTATTATTATTAGAAACGGGAAAAAGACCCCATTGAAAAACTTGAAAAACTTCACACCCAATTTTACAAACATTTTATTGGTGTAAACAGAAGAGCTATAAACATCATATCTCACAATACCGTACTATCACTTAAATCTAATATTAGCATAAGTGTCATAAAATTTTGGTTACCCCTCGGACCTCTCGTTAGTTTACCCGATACTAGTATTGAAAAGCAATGTCTTTTACTTTCAAATCAACATTCAAACAGTGGAAAATCGTCTTAATTTCATGTTGTCATTTTATGAAATCAAAGCCATTCATCCTCTTCATTATTCAGCATCGTCCTATATCAATTATCTTCAGTTGTATCTTGTTAAAATTAAGCCTTTAAACTCAAGATAAAGACTGCGGTCTGATGGACGTAATACTGCTGTCACACCCCGGCGAATTTTAAAACTTTAACAACCTGGGCGACCGTGCTTTCGTTGCTTCGGCGCGTAACTCTTGAACGATTCACCTCTGGAAATTAGAATGGCCATATCTGTTGACACTTTTAAAACATTTTTAAAGACGCATCTTTTTAGTAGGGCTTTTCATTCTAAGTTAGGTTTACTTAATACCTATACACAACTATGTAATTCTATTTTATTCTTAGTTAAGTTTTTTGATATTATACACAACACATGATGTAATTCTTATTTATCATTTAGTTATTTTTATTCTAGGTACTGTTGTAATGCGCAGTTGATCTTGTCATGAAAACCGCGCAATATAAATTCTTAAATTATTATTATTATTATTATTAAATCATGAAACTACATTGTAGCACTTCTAATAATAAATTACAAGTGTCTGATATTCTTGTAGAGCCAAATTTGGTTACTCTCGAAGCTGCGTAAAATAAAACAGGCTATCATAGATGGCTTAAAAAAGTATCAAATGAAAATGTTGCAATCTTACAAAAAAATTGAACACTCTTAAGACTGACGTTAGTAGATCAGAATATTTAGACCTTATTAAAAACGAAAAACACCCCCAGGCGGAAGCAAAGTTACGATCAAGTAATCCGGCACAAGTTAAGAATTGAGACTGATAGATATCACCCTCCTAAAATTCAGAGAATCTGAGAATATGCCAGTATAAATGAGGGAATGAAATTCATTTTCTATTGGAATGCAATTTAAGAAAACGCTTTTTTCAAGACGTAGAGGCCATGCAAGTACTCCAAATTCGTTGATTTGAACAAATCGGAAAAAGTTATATCTCTTTTTAACAATATTGAGCATTTCAACTTAGAGAAACTTATTTCATGAAACAGAAGCATGGGAAATAGAGATTACTACGTTTAATTAATTACATTTAATTAATACTCTCTATTTATCAATGTAAACTAAGGCTCGAATAACCACTGCACTTACCGTGAACGGTCAATGTAGCTCAACGTTGGATCAAACAAGATCGTAATCAGTCGAAAAAGATATAAATAGAATTAAACTAAAAAAGACTACTGCAAAGACTGATCAAACAAAGTGAAAAAGGCTGAGGTATACAATATTACGACTGGCCAATACCAGTCTTCATCAGGTTTATTAGGAAAAATATATACTTAATAAGTTTTATGAAGACTGGTATTGGCCAGTCGAAAGATTGTTTACCTCAGCCTTTTTCAACGTGAAAAAAGCTGAGGTAAACAATATTTTCACTGGCCAATACCAGTCTTCATCAGGTTTATTAGGAAAAATATACACCTAATAAATTTGATGACGACTGGTATTGGCCAGTCGAAATATTGTTTACCTCAGCCTTTTTCAGCTTGTTTCATCAGCCTTTGCAGCAGCCTTTTTGATTGTAATTCTACTTTTACTCTCTATTTATTCAGTTATACCATTGCTGTATATGAGAATACTATTAAAATGTTATTTTACGTTATGTTATATGTATCGGATCAGGCTTGGTATCGGACCTCTGATATTGCAGGACAATGACTTATTTTAAAACTTAAGCGTGACTGGGCAATAGCGTTGCCCGCGAATGACCTCAGAGTGAATAATTTGCAATTTTTGTCCGAGTTTTGTCATTTTTCTCATTTTAACGACAATAGACAGACAAACATGACACTTTAATGACAGAAGTCTCACAAAAGTGAGGAATTCGCTGACGTTAATTTAAGTTTGTTTGTCTGAGTTTCGGGTCTATAAAAGTAACTGCGCGCAGCGCTATTAATTAACTCAAAGATCATGGCTGTATCGGCTGCGATCGGTGTAGCGGCAATCGCTGTCCTTTATGCAGGGAAAAGATACTTCCAAGGTCCAAAATGCAATAGCAAAAGACGCTTAGACGGCAAGACTGTTGTTATCACAGGTGGGAACACTGGTATCGGTAAAGAAACCGCGGTGGATTTAGCTAGGCGTGGAGCAAGGGTCATAATCGGCTGCAGAAATCTCCAAAAGGGTAAAGAAGCACTGAATGAAATAAAAGAACGAAGCAGGAACGCCAATGTTTTTCTTGAAGAGATAGATCTGGCCTCTTTGGAGTCAGTTCGCAAGTTTGCAGACAGAATTCTCAACAGTGAACCTCGTCTAGACATCCTCATCAACAACGCTGGAGTGATGGCCTGTCCATATCAGAAGACGAAAGATGGATTTGAGATGCAGTTTGGTACGAATCATCTTGGGCATTTCTTGCTGACGATGCTGCTTCTTGACCGACTGAAACGTTCTCAGCCGAGTCGTATCATAAACGTGTCTTCGTCCGTTCATAGAATGGGAAGTGGCAAGATCAACTTTGAAGATATAAACTATGAAAAGAGCTACGGCAGCTGGGCAGCCTATTTCAACAGCAAACTTGCAAACGTGCTCTTCACACGCGAATTGAGCAAACGCCTGGAGGGTACCCACGTGACAGCGAATTCACTGCATCCTGGAGGAGTCAAGACTGATTTGCAGCGCCACTCTATTCTAGGAAGTGCGCTGCTCTTTCCCCTTCGCTGGTATACATTTAAGACAGCTGAACAGGGAGCTCAAACTACCATTCACTGTGCAGTCTCTGAAGAGATGGAAGGTGTCAGTGGAAAATATCTGCGAGATTGCGCCATTGTGGAGGAATCGAAGGGGGCCCAGGATGATGCCGCAGCCAAGAAGCTATGGGATCTGAGCGTGAAGCTGGTTGGGCTGGAAAAATAGACAATTAGAAGATGGAAGTGTCTAGATACAGCTTTACATATTAGGCTGGACATTTTCCTTAATTTCTTTACCATTTTAGAACTACACAATACAGTTAGATGTGGCTTTATTAAAATTAGGTAGATCAGATACATGCGATGCCGAGAACAGTGCTACAATAGCGTTGTCTGGGTTATCCCTCCATCCGTAGCCCTGCTACGATACTGTCCTGAGTGTCCATCGACCGATACACAGGACTGACAGGCGCTATTCACGCGATGCGCGCGCTGATATAGCGCTCGCGTACGCGTAACCCGTAAGCCGTAAGCCGTAAGCCGTAAGTCGTAAGCCGTAAGCCGTAAGCCGTAAGTCTTTCTATGACTGTGACATTTGAGTGAACGCATGTGTTTTTATCATGAGAGGCAAGAAATGATATTTTTTGCTTCCTTCTGATATCCTGGTCAACGAGCTAACTACATCTGTTCAACAAATGCAACAAGAAACCGAAAGTTGTGTTTTGGACGAAGATCCATTGGAGGTAAGCAATGAAAAAAGCGAAAACAAATCGTCGCACGTGAGAGCTATCCACCCAAGCAAGGATCTAAATAGATATATAGTGGACAAGTTCCATCAACCTACAGCCAAATCAAAGGCCGCTCCTTTTGAAGCCATCGATCTTTCCATCTATAAACCTTCAGCTAGATGCCTTGCTTTCTCGACATCTGAAGATCGCCTGTTATTATGGATTGTAGCTTTCCAATTTCGCTATTATGAAATAACCGGAAATGGAACCGATTATACTGTGATATGGGAAGAGCAAGACAACCCAAGCTCAACCTCGAAGTGCGATAAAATCTGTATTCATCTTTCAATGAATACATCCACTGGCGAAGAAAAATTGGTAACCATTACAGTTTTTGGTACAACTGGGAGGATCCTCGTGCAAGGGAAAAAATATGATGAATGGAGCAAATTCGAATTTCCGGTGATGCTGAAAATTGTCAACACTCTCAGCGATCTTCAACCTCTCTTCACTCTCTTCAGTTGGAGATGTTTCTCTCTTTGGAGCCTCGCTTCAAAACTTTTTACGAATTTCATAACATTTGTCAGAGATGATGACATCCCATCATCAAATAATTTGGACGCCGAACTTCCCTCAACAACCAAACCGGAAGCTTTATTGCCAACTGAAACACTAACAATCTCGCCAACCCGTTTAAAGACAATCTCATCCATGCGAGACACACTCGGGTAGCTAGAGGCAGATTTTACAGAATTTCATATGACCACTACCGGGGATTTGGAACAGCTAAAAGACAAAACCGTTAAACAAGATCACTTAATTAAGCTACAAAAACAATCATCTGACGATCTACTCAATGATTTTTCCTCGCAGATTACATCACTCCAAAAAATAGTCTCTCAACAATCAAGCATCATTAAAAAATTGCAAGATGAAAACCAGATCCTCCACAAGAAACACGTACAAATTGACAAAGCAAATCAGGCCCTGCAAGAATCACAAAATAATCTGATGACAGAAATTCATTTCCTTAAAGAACAAATGACAGCGCTTTGGCAAAACTCGAAGGAACCTGACCCCCCCAGCCCTTCCTCACAACCCGAGTCTTCTTGCTCCGAAAACACCACTGACAGCGAACAAAAAAAAATACGGACTGTGAGGCATCTCGACTACCCATCACAGCTCAAAAGCTTACAGTAAATATTCCCACGGAAAACAGGTTTTCGCTGCTCCAGAATTGTGACACATCTGACAGCTTATCCAACACACAGCAAGAAATTGTCTCGAGACAAACACAGAAAATATGACTCCACCTACTCCACAAGACATCGCGCCACCGCCGATCCAAGCATCAGTAAACAATAAAGCCGTTTTTCTGTGCGATTCGAATGGAAAATTTATCGACAAAAGAAAGCTTTTTCAACCAACACAAGATTTCACATTCTTCAGATGTCCCAAAATTGAACACGCAAGGGCTATTTTACAAAATGAAATTGATAAAGAATCGGCTGGACATCCTCAATTAATCATAATCCACACCGGAACAAATGATCTTACTACAACCACGCCAATAGACGACTTCATCTCTGATATATCTGTATTAATCACTCAAGCATCTACAAAGTTCCCAAAGAGCAAAATCGTTTATTCAACTCTCTTGCCGCGAACTGACATTCCCCTGCATACTTTATCCAAAATAAACACAAACCTTATTGACAGCTGCTCAAAACTACCAAACGTCCATCTAGTTAATCATGACAATATCTTCTCCAAGGGAACTGAAGTGTTGCATGACAGAAAACATCTTAAAAAAAGACACCTTGGTTTGTTCGCAGCAAACTTAAAAGCAGCCATTCGTGGTAGAGGAAAACCACCTCGCGCCAACTCCAGCCAATTGTACCGATCCTCACTCTCTTCGCCGCACTCGTTTCACACTAGCCCTTCGGAAGGCTATCCTCCCTCCAGCAATGGTGTTCGGAACATACACAGCCAAGTCCACCAAACTTCGCGGCAGCAACAACCTTTACCTTCCCGTTTCCCATATACAACTTCCTCGGGTGATGCCTCTTATAGTAATGCTGTTAAAAACGGTCACAACACCTACAACATTCCGCAATCACCGCAACAGCAACAGAACTTTCCGCCGCAACACTACAATGTACAGAGCTTCTCACCGTCTCACTTAGCGGCAGTAGGACCGATTCCTTCTGTTCCTCTCCAGAACGACTGTGCTGTTGAAAAAGCCCCGGCAGTTGAAATCCCAAAGGAACTGGTATCTTAAATCCAATTTTTGAGACCCTTGTATATCTTATACATAACCCACAACTTTCAATGCTAGTTGTTGCTAGTTTCCCGGGATATCTGATTTAAGCTCTCTTTTTTTCAGGTACTAAGTTTGATACAACATGCCAGGGCCCTTAAGCTTCCCCAGCAAATTATCTTTTTTTGCTTGGAACATTAATGGGCTATCGTCGAAATTATTAGCGGAAAAATTGCAAAATTTGGATTGTAAAAACTTGATTAATTCTTTTTGATTTCGTAATTCTCTCCGAAACATGGAAAAAAAAGTGACTGTTGAAGTAAACGGTTACAAGATTGTGACTACAGATACCTTGAAAACAGGAAAATGCGGACGTAACTCGGGTGGATTAGTTTGCTCTACAAACTAAAGTTTGACGATTGGATTTCAGTGCAAAAAGAATCACCAAATTTTTATGGTTTAAAATTAGTAATCGCTACACAAAAACTACAAAAAGACATTTATGTCTGTGGAACGTACATTCCACCATACAATTCCCGCTACTTTCGACCTGAACTATTTGAAGAGCTTGAAAGCGACATCGAGAAATTCTCCTCCCTGGTTCAATTCTTATTATGGGAGACTTTAACTCCAGAGTCGGAAAACACCCGGACAGTGTTTGTCAAGAAGGTAATAAGATAATAACAAACGATTTTTCTGAATCTTCGTTATGCGCCACCCAAAGAAAAAGTTTTGACAATGATTTGAATAATCACGGAAAACGACTCTTGGAAATTTGTAGAAGCGCGGATTTAAGAATTTTAAATGGTAGAATTAATGGCGACTCGTTAGGCAGACCTACATTTCATGGTAAATCGGGAATCAGTGTCATTGATTACTCCGTATGTGACCAAGATTTGCTACGAAATATAACATCTTTTGTAGTGAAAGAGCCGAACAGTTTATCAGATCATAGTCCAATAATAACATGGCTTAAGGTTAACCGTCATTTAGATAATGATTCATCAAACGAGGCAATTATAAATGATTCTTTGACTCCTCTACCAAAACAGTTTTTTGGGAAAACGATTCGTCACAAAAATTTAGAGCTACATTACAGTCTGAAGACATTCAAAGAATGATCCACGATTTTATGAATACTACAACAATCACGAGAAATGTTGACATGAACCTTCATGCTGTAGAAAATATTCTTATTTCAACCGCCAAACGCTGTTTGAAGATCAAAACAGCAAAAAAGCGACGTTGCAAAATATCTTCGAACAAAAAATGGTTCGACAAAGAATGCCGCTATAAAAGACATGAACTGCGGAAACTTTCTAATCAAAAACATAGAGATCCTCTAAACACTACCCTCAGAGAAGAGTTTCACAACGTCTTAAAACAATATAAAAACCTTTTGAAACATAAGAGAAACGAATACTATAGCAATAAGATCTGTGAACTTGAAAATACGGTCGAAAATTCGAACAATAAGAGCTTTTGGAACTGTTTGAAGTCAATGGACGACACTATGAAGGAAACCTACACCCCTCCAATTTCTGAAGAAAAATGGATGTCCCACTTTCAATCTTTGCACTCGAATGAACCCCTTAATGAACAGCAGGAGGCAATTATAGATGAGTTGCAGAATTCAGAGGATATTACGTCACGATCTCACTCCTTGGATTACCTCATCACTGAAAGTGAAATTCGCACTGCAGTTGGAAAACTCAAAAACAACAAATCTTCTTTTTCAGACAAAATCAAAAACGAAATGATCAAATCTAGCCTAAACGAATTAATGCCTGTTTATCTAAAACTATTTAACACGATCCTCGACTTAGGAACTATGCCGCAAATGTGGTGTGATGGCCTCATTACACCAATTTTGAAATGTGGTACTAAAAGCGATCCATCAAACTACCGTGGAATTTGTATTTCCAGTTGTATTGGAAAACTATTTTGTTCAATTCTCAGTCAGAGACTTCTAAAGCACGTTGACTTAAATAATATACTTCACAAGTCTCAAATTGGTTTTCTAGCAAATAATAGAACAGCAGATCATGTCTTCACACTTCGAACATTAATAGACAAATATGTCCATTGTCACAAGGAGAAAATATATGCGTGTTTTGTTGACTTTAGGAAAGCCTTTGATTCGGTTTGGCATGATGGGCTTCTCTATAAGTTATCTAAGATCAATGTCCAAGGAAAGTTTTATAGTCTAATTAAGAGTCTATACTCGAAGTCTACCTGCTCTGTCAGGATTGGAAATAACAAAACGCGATCTTTTCAATACGCAAGAGGAGTGCGGCAAGGCTGCATTTTAAGCCCTCTGCTCTTTAACTTATACCTTAACGATCTAGCGTTCTCATTTGACAATGTTTTATCAGACCCCTTCGTGTTACCAAATGGCACCAGACTCAACTCTCTCCTTTACGCAGATGACTTGATAATATTATCGCGATCCAAACTTGGTCTACAAAACTGCCTTAACGTACTATCTTCATATTGCAACTCATGGATGCTTAGAATAAATCCTAAGAAAACCAAAATAATGATTTTTCAACGATGCACACGAAAATGTGAACATAACTTCCGCATAGGCAATGAAGTAATCGACGTTGTCCAAAACTATACTTACTTAGGAACTCGAATTACATCTTCCGGAAATTTTACACTTTCGCTTGAACATCTCCGACAAAAAGCTCTTCACGCGCTCTTCAGCCTCAGGCGACACACGGATTTGAATAATCTTAAGCCCTCACTTGCGTGTAAAATTTTTGACTCTATGATTTCACCAATTCTAACCTACAACAGCGAAGTTTGGGGTGCTTTTGTTAAATCAGATTTTAAGTCCTGGGACAGCTCTGCAATTGAAAAAACCCATTTGCAATTCTGTAAACGTTATTTACAAGTACATAACAAGGCATCCAACATTGCTTGTAGAGCTGAACTCGGTAAATTTCCCATGATCATTGATATAAATAAAAAGATTCTAAATTACTTAGACTATCTGAGAGGTAAGGATGAAGATTCTATAGTTAAACAGGCCTTACAAATTTCAATTGACCTTCATCATAACGGAAAAACTAGCTTTTACTCTAATCTCATGAAAATGGTTGACTACTATGATCTAAACTATGACTTTTCCTGTAATTCATTGAGTGACTCAATAGTTAATAGGTATATCGGCATAATGAAAAATAAATACGTCTCTTACTGGAATCAGACACTTCAACAATCACAAAAACTCAGTTTTTATTGTACAATCAAAGACGACTATAGCCCCTCGCCGTACCTAGTTTTAACAAGAAAAAACCCTTCGAGAAAAACATTAGTTAGATTTAGAATAAGTAGTCTTCAACTTAGAATTGAAACAGGTAGATACGAAAACATTCCTCGCAATGAAAGGATATGTCACTTTTGTACAAGTAAGAAAATCGAAGATGAAAATCATTTCTTACTAGATTGTAAGGCTTATTCTCAGATCAGAGACATATTTTTCTCGAAACTAGAAACTAAAATACCTGACTTCAAATCACTTTCACACGATACTTTAATATCTCTTCTTATGAATTCTTCTGATTATTTAATTAACTGTCAATTAGTTTCATTTATCTCGCAATGCTTAGAATTAAGGACCAAATTAATATCAATGAATGAATGAATGAGAACTGTCACGTTTTGTAATGTTTTGCACGTACTAATTAGTTGAATTAGTACTTAAATTTAGATTAATAGCTTTTGCAATACTGTAATTCCTTTATGGTCATGCAAATAAAGCTTTTGGTGTTGTTGTTGTTGTTGTAAGCCTGGTACCCTCAGAAAACGGTCGAAATTTTCGCTAATGAGACTGTCAGCCGGGTTTAAAAATTTTGCTCTATTCTTAGTTTACGAAAGCTACGAAATTTCTAGGCGCCGAAATCAGAATCTAAAGATTACTACGAAAGCTACGAAATTTCTAGGTGATCTAGGGATTACTACAAAATACGAAATTCTTAGGTGAACAAACCACAGAAATCCCGAAACTCTGAGCCCAACGAACAGTCACCACGAAACATTTTCGAAATTTTTAGCTGTTCTTGGGCTCCCGAAAATTTTAGCCATTCTAGAGGGCTCCGAACAGATATTTCCCCGAAAACGGTCGTTGGGTGCCCCTGAGTTTTATAAAAACTGGGCAAATAAACACACGATAAATATGAAAACTATGATTCATTGTAATGTAGAATATCAGGTTCTTTAAACGCTACATGTAAGAGAAGGGATGTGTTCCTCAGGAAGACAGCATTACAGAGGTTAGGGATATTTGGTCGCGCTTGCGTAAGCAGCGAGACTCGTAATCGGCAACGCGTTTTTTGTCGTATTTTGTACACAAATGGGGGCTCATTGTGCCAGGCGTTCCTTGCGGAGACCGTGGAAAGTGGGACTAAGAATCGTTGCGTGATTGAAGCCACCCATGTTTTGCGAAGAAAGCTTAGGGAGGATTAAATTTAGAACTTTTCGGAAACGTGTCGGTCCACAAATTCTATCGCTTGAAAGCGTTGATTGCTTTGGAACAAGTGAACACTTCTGAGTGGTCGGAAAAAAAAAAATGATGGTAGGGTGTTGTAAACTTTCATTGTATGCAAATGGTCTTGTGATGAGCATGGGGTTTAATTTCGGCGATGATTGAAATAACGTGCAATATGTAAATCATAGCCTGCGTAGCAGGCGCTTGGAAGTAGAGGGCACAAGAAAAAACGGGCGCGCGAGAAGGAGACACGCGAGGGGAGAGGTACTCGACTGTCTCCCTCGCGCGCGCCCGTTCTCTCTTTCGCCCACTACTTCCAAGCGCCTGCCACGCAGGCTATGTAAATCACGTTTTTGATCTCTGGCAATGATTGGCAATGATGTAATTTCTCTGGAATCGAGGCCCTTGAATTTTCGTATATTTATATACGCGTATAGCCTGCGACCGCAGACGTATTTCCGGTCGTCGCTAACACGCGTACTAAATCAATTCAGAAACAAATAAAAAGTATCGACGTCGATAAAGTAGGAAGTGCAAAACATTTAGCGAGTAAATCCTGTTTCGTGTAGAATTAATCGCCTCCTCATTTTTCGATCTTATCTCCAAGCAAGCGAGACTGACGCCTCTGTAAGAGCGTTCTTGTTTAACTAAAAGTAATGATATTAATGGCAACTAACTAATTCTTGAAATAGGAACAGGGGATAGACTGTTGTAACCTGTTGTGTTTGAATAAAGAGTGAACATTGACAGGGCCATGGGGTTACAAATGGTTCTTATAAATCGTTGTTCTCCAAAAGTTTCACTTTAATCTTGAAATCTCAGTAGAATTTGTGAAGAGCCTGGAACTATTGATTTTCTGCATTGATTTCCATCTCAAATTTTGAAAAGTTTTGCCCCGAGGTGCGAGATTTGTCATCAAAAGACTTGGGGTCTTGAATGTTACATTTTACCTATAGGAAGGGAGTGTTCATCTTCTTTGATCCCATTTCATGGAGAGAAAATAGAAACATCACACCCTATGGGGAAAATCAAAAACATAAAATTGTTTCAATAGGTTGGTTTTATTTCTTTTTTACAGACATTCACAAAGCAAGCGTTCTTAAGTTCAAACCTATTTGAAATGCCTTTGCTTTAATCAAACGGCTATAGTATCAAAAAGGAATATCCTATTTATAGAGTAAGCACCATAAAAACCATACTCTCTTCTGCAGCATACTCCTATATAGTTTAAATGCGAGAGGACCTCTCTGAATAATATGCCACCCTTATATAATTTAAAGGAACCTCTTAATCTGATCTGTTCAGCTAGCCTTTAAAGGAGTTTCAACGTGGGTATGCTTTCCTCAGCAATATTTATTATTTGAGTTGCTTATTCTGTGAAGAGTCAGATCAGTCAAAACTTATGAATTCTCTTTACTTTGCAAATTATGCAAATGTACTTTCTGCTTGAATGATTTAGTGTTTTCAGCTGCCTTCCTGACCCCCTCTAATGTTTGCTTTAGTCGGATTTGAAATGTCAAATTGTTGATTTAGTAAGCAGTTTCTGTCTGAATATTATTTTACCTTCAAAGGAATGTGACAGCCAGGCCCAGGGGTGAGGGGGAGCACTCCGGATTTTAAGTGACAGGTATGATCAAATGGGGGCAACAATCAAAACCCAAAATAATCCCTAGGGTTTCCAACATAACTTTAAAATATCCCTGGACCAAAAATTAACTCCCTACTTAAATCAAGCCACCCCAAAAAGTACGTGCCAAACTTTTCTACCCCCAAAACTCCCGGAAACGAAAATTTCAAAGCCCCAAAAAATCATTCGATCATCCCTGTCACTTGAAATCTGGAGTCTCCCCTGGGCAACCAAGTACAGTTTTAAATTACTGTTTGTGTGTCAAACCAAGACTGGACACCTAGGAAACGGAGTCAACTTGTTGTTCTTTTTCTTGCGCTCCAAACATTAGATATCAACAATGCAAGTACGGACTTTGCCAGCAATCTTATCATTGTCTCGGTCCCATTTAGTCTCCATTGCAGCCGTCACGCAATAAAAACGGCTGCCAAGGAGACTAGGTTCCATTGTATCACCCCAGTAAGAGTTTTGTAATAAAAGTTGCTGTGATCCACCTAGCCTCCACATATACTTTCAACTTGCCGTAGATGGGGGAAGGAGTAAAAGAGACCCGACGATCAGAAAAACCGCCCGACTCACACTCACCCCCTTTGCAAAACCCAAACTCATCTACACCCTCCTGGGAAAAACTTCATATCGGACAGTGTCCAAAGGGGCGTAAGCGTGACTCGGCAAGATGGCTGTTCCTGCTGCGATCGGTGTAGCGGCAATCGCTGTCCTTTATGCAGGGAAAAGATACTTGCAAGGCCCCAAATGTAACAGCAAAAGAGGCCTAGACGGTAAGACGGTTGTTATCACAGGTGGAAACACTGGTATCGGCAAAGAAACCGCAGTGGATTTAGCCAGGCGAGGAGCGAGGGTCATCATCGGCTGCAGAAATCTCCTAAAGGGCAAAGAAGCATTGAATGAAATAAAAGAACGAAGTGGAAACTCGAATGTTTTCCTTGAGGAGTTAGACCTGGCTTCGTTAAAGTCTGTTCGCACGTTTGCCGACAAAATTTTAAGCCTTGAATCCCGCGTTGATGTCCTCATCAACAATGCTGGAGTGATGATGTGCCCATATCAGAAGACTGAAGATGGATTTGAAATGCAGTTTGGTACGAATCATCTTGGGCATTTCCTGCTGACGATGTTACTCCTTGACCGACTGAAGCGTTCACAGCCGAGTCGAATCATAAACGTGTCTTCGTCTGCTCACAGGATGGGAAGTGACAAGATCAACTTCGCAGACATCAACTTCGAAAAAAGCTATGACAGCTGGGCCGCCTATCATAACAGCAAGCTTGCAAACGTGTTATTCACACGCGAGCTCAGCAAACGTCTGGAGGGCACCCATGTGACGGTGAATGCACTGCACCCGGGGGTTGTCACAACCGAGCTTCAGCGCCACATGTTTTTGTCTAGTAGTCTGTTCTACCCGATCCGCTGGTACATGTTCAAGACAGCAGAACAGGGAGCACAGACCTCTATTTACTGTGCAGTCTCTGAAGAGATGGAAGGTGTAAGTGGAAAATATCTGCGAGATTGTTCCATTGTGAAGGAGTCCAAGGGTGCTCAAGATGATGATGCAGCCAAGAAGCTGTGGGATCTGAGCATGAAGATGGTTGGTTTGGAAAAATAAAGCTGAACGGAATCTCCTCTCATGACATCTTTCCATAACTGATTTTCAAAACCCTTTGTTTTTACTACTATAAGGTCACTAAAAAATTTATGAATATTGTGAACTCTCCAAAATACCAGAAAGTCCAGCAAAAATGACTTTAAAGTAGTTCTGTAGCCGTTTCCACATACTGTACCATGTTTTTACCAACGCTTATGATCCCCAAGAATTATAAGTTACACGTAAGACAACCTGAGACGAATAGCAAAAAGTGGCTAGCATTTGTATTTGGAAAAATAAAAAAAAAAAAAACAGTCATTATAGTGATATAAACGGCACATGTAATGATATTAGTTTGTAGAAACGAAACCGATGATTGGGAAGTGTGACAATTAATAACGTCTATTTTACTTGAATTTGACAATGGATCATCTGAACTGTCTGGCTACTGCAGTATTTAGTGTTGTGTCATTTAGTACTAGGGGCGAATTCAGAAATTTTTGATTAGGAGGCTGCAATGTTAAAGTGGAAGACCTCTTTCAGTTGTTAATTAGCCTGTCCACGGATGTTATTCTTTCTTCCTCTTTTTTTCGACAATTCGACAGCGCCCGAGCTAAGAAAAGGAAAAGAAGAGGTTTATTATAACCTCCGCCACCAGCCTTGCGATTGCGGTCAATAAATCCTCCGCGGTTTTTATTTACTTACGAGCGCGCGACGATCTCTAACTAAGAGCCTGTTTACATGGAGGTGGGGGACCCCAGGTAGGTAAGGTAACCCGCTTTGGTGGGGTAACCCGAAACATGTTATCTCACCTATCTGGAGTCCCCCACCTCCATGTAAACAGGCCCTAAAAGGGAAAACAGAGGGTCTGCGAACAGGCTAAATTGCGACAAGATGAATCAATTCCGGCTACCGTGGGAAGTAAATTTCAAAGTTTTCATGGATGTCCCCAACCGATGAAGAAAAAGGGGAACAACTTTTTTGCACTAGGGATATTAGTAAGGAAAAAATGTGAATAAAAACTTTTCAAGAGTCAAAGCGATTTCCGCCGTGTCCGGGGTACGGTGAAGAAAAAAAGGGAGAGCATCCTCCCCGAAGAGAGTATGGGTAGACTGGAAAACTAGTTCAAGAGTCGACAGTAATAATATCCAGCGGCTTCAACAAAGAATACAAAATGGCGGCTCGACAAGGCTTTCGCGTAAGAAAAGTGCACCTCTCTCTTTTACAGGAACGTCAAACAAATTTAAACCTTAACCAATTTTTGTCTTTTTAGGTAATCTCTAGGTTATCTAGAGGGATTCACACCTCTTGCCGAAGGCAGTTTTTGATTCCTATGGTCATCGAACAGACGGTATAAAACCTTATTAACGTATGAAAGTACAAAGTTACATCATCGATGTAGGGATGATGGATATATGATCACACTAAACGGGGTAAACAACATAACCACATTTTCTGTGGGATACAGAACAAAAACAGTACCATTTCTGAGGGCTTCTAAGAATAAATGGTAATTTTTATTAGGGAACTCTAGGCAGGAATAATTTTCTGAAGGGCTCAGGAAAAAACTCCTCATCAGTGGGGGTACGGGTAGGTAGGGGTCGAGAAATTAAATTCAAAGACCCTAAGAGATAACAGAATTTGGATCTATGTGACTGCGTGATGCAGTTCAAAACCCACATTTGATTTCACCCTTGCACACCTTCGAGTCTCTAGTAGTTCAGTGGTTAGAGCGACTGGCTAGATCACAGGGGGTCATGGGTTCAAATCACATCGAAAGTTTGGTTTTTTCCCCTTGTTTCTATTTGATGCAAGAACGTATCATGTTGGTGTACTTCTACAAACGATTTGCTGAGTGGTTGAATGGTTGCATCTATGATATGCCTTAATGTGACTGTGCTATGAGTCATATTTGTGCTGATTCCACTATGTGACTGCATGATGCAGTTCTAGTCAAAAACTGACATTTCACCCTTGCTGGTCCTCGAGAGTGCAGTAGCTCAGTGGTTCGAGCATCCAACTAGATCATGTAAGGTCATGGGTTCAAATCCCATCTGGGGCTCAAATTTATTTTCCAAGTTTCCATTTGGTGCAAAAATGTAATTATGATATCATGTTGTTATAAATATCATTCGTATTCTAAATTTAATACATTATTCTTTCTAGGGCAGAGGTGAAAGAGCATATGACATTTTTTCTCGTCTTCTTAAAGAGCGGATAGTGTGTGTCATGGGGCCTGTAAGTAACTTAGTTAAGGCCATTCTCTGCTATTTTCTGGCATGGAGGGTACTGGAATGTCACTATATTTCCTTGAAGCAAGCATTGGGTGATCCCACAAACCTTCTCAGGATTGCTTATGTTTAAAAATTTTGTTTACTCCTGTAGACATAAGGACAAAGTAGATGACCAACAGCAAAACAACTGATCAGATGAAAATATGTCTGGAATTTCGATTTTGTTGTACATAATCTTTTAATCTTTTTGGGGATATTATTTTACAGATCACAGATGAAACATCCAGCCTTGTAGTGGCTCAGCTTCTCTTTTTACAGTCAGAGAATGGCCGCACTCCTGTCCATATGTACATCAACAGTCCAGGTAGGAATGACACAGAAGTAACCAATTTCCTGATGTGTTAACTTGCCTTCTGACTTGGTGTACCTTTAAATTGGCAGGGCAAATTACTGATCTTTCATTTCCCATTTTTTTCTTAATAAATTCAACAGGTGGCTCTGTCACAGCAGGCTTGGCTATTTATGATACAATGCAGGTTGGCATCTTACATGCATTAAGATTCTCTTAAGCTTCCATGCAAAGACTTGAAAAGTGTCGCCTATTTTAGTTTCAATTCATTTGGTACAAAGTACCCTAGCGATAACAATGTTTTTATGTTCCCTGTTGGTGATGGAATTACCATTTCATCATGGTCATCCAAGCCACAGATAGGTGTAATCTTTTACCACTGGAACAACTAGTTGTCGCTGATTATTGGCCTTAGCCTGTACACAGACGTTTTATTTTTCTTTCCGTTCATTTCAATGAATGAGCAAGGAACGCGAGAAAGATAATATATATTTTCTTCTTCCCCCACCTCTACCCCCTTGCACTGGCGGTCAATAAATCCCCCTCAGTTTATATTTTATCATGGGTGCTCAACGGACTTTGAAGAGAAAATAGATGATCTGTGAACAGGCTATATTGGCCTGGACCTTTGACATTTCACACCACAGATGAATGTTCTATAACTGAACTAGCCTGCTTCTGTTACAACAACAATCTGTGTGGGACTGAGGAAATTTATGCCTAATATCCACTTAAATAGTGAACTACACTGGTTTCATGAGATAACAGTAGATATTTACTAGCAGTAATATTTCTGTGATTCCTTTTTTAGTACATTCAGCCTCCTATCTCTACATGGTGTATGGGACAGGCCTGTAGCATGGGATCACTGTTGCTAACAGCTGGTACTCCAGGTCTTAGGCACTGCTTACCTAATTCCAGGGTTATGGTGCATCAACCACATGGTGGAGCTCGGGTATGAATCTCAGATTCCTGACATATTGTGAAGTAGTAGTTTACAGAGGGTTTGGGAGCCAGAGAAGTATATGACAAGTTTGTTCACAGATAGAAGACTAGGGAGATGCAGGACTGTCAAAATGTTTTCAAGTAGCAGGCTGATAATGAATAGTAGGCGGCTTTGGAACTCGAACCAAAGACACAAGTTCTTGAGGGCCCAGGTATCTAGGGACATTTTGAAATTTGGAGTCTTAGAAATGGCATTTCCAGGGGTTTTCAAGAGGTATTTTCCACTGTGGATGCTATGTTGTTTTGTCAGAATACATGCAAGACTGGGAACAATGCTATCGAAATGTCGCAGGCATTACACTACATCGCGTAGTTCGAACGTTGTACAGATCTAAACCTGTTCAAATATGCGTTCAATGTCATTCAAAACTGGAACACGGATGCTTTACAATTTTATTCGATGGTGCTTATTTTTTTGTTAGCAGTTAAGGGAGAAGGAGATGAAAGTAGCTGGCTAAGGATGCCTAACTAGCCAGCGGTTTTGGCCGGCTACTGGCCCTTATTGACAGCCCTGGAGATACAGTAATAATTACTACATTTACCACCAAAACCACTTGTTACAACAAGTTTGTTTTATAGCAGCAGAACCAGAACAGTAGTTTTTCTTTCAAACTTCACAGCTGAGGATTGGCACATTGCATCCCTGCTCATATCTGTTAGGCTGGCATACCTATCTGTTGTACCTCACTTTCATTAATTTATTTTTCTAGGGGCAAGCTACAGACATTGCCATTCAAGCTGAGGAGATTTTAAACCTAAAGAAGTTAATAAACAACATCTACGTGAAACACACTGGCCAGCCAATTGAAGTAATAGGTATGATCCCATTTTCATTAGAAAGGGAGGAGGAGGCAGTTGTTATTCTGCAAAATTTACCTTGTATAAGTAATGTTGATGAGTACTATTTTGATACTATTTTTAAAGCCATATGCTTTCTCAGGAGAACAAAAGATAAGCCCAAGCCTTGAAAACACTTACATAGAAGAAAATCTTCTAGTTCTAGCTTCAAGTTTATTCTGGCAATATATGAGGTATTACCTGGTACCTACACCAATAAGAAACTTAGAGCCACAGATCAGTTTCTTTGTTCATGCATGCATCCTTGTGTTTATTTTGTATTTAAATCTTGCAGAGAAAGAACTTGAAAGGGACAAGTTTTTGTCTGCTGATGAGGCAAAAGACTTTGGTCTGGTTGACAGAGTTTTATCGCATCCTCCAATCACAGAGAGCCCATTGTCAAATGGTGATAAAGTGGATAGCTAACATAGTTTGCTGAGGACTAGATTAAACTTGGAATAACTCCTTTGCTTAGCTTCAAAATCAATGTTTTAAACTTCAGTTTGACTGATAAAAGTAAGGGGGTCAACAGTGTTTCCCCAACTGATAGACCTTATCCTCTGTTAAGAGCAAAAAAACATGTCCGTTTTTAATATTGGCCTTTTGTCCATTGAATAGATACGTTTTTCCTGCTCTCAGTTCTTGCTGCTCCTTGACCTTTATACCCAGTGTTGGTGGGGCCAATAGATTGTCTTTATTAGGTACACTTCCCAAGGGCTGCCAACAGCAGAATGCATTCAGTTATAAATCATTCTTGAATACAAGTTTGGTTTGCCCACTTGGTACTCCTGGAATCCTTTCATAAGTTAGCTTTCTTCGCTTAGCAGGTAAGTATGATGAGAAGAGTGACCAGTCATCCAAATCTAAAGTTTAGTTGGCATAAATTAAATACGGTCAGTGGATTTCCTTTAATTTGAATTGTAAATTTATTGAGAAATACAACCTTGAAGCTCAAGGACCCTCAGCATTTGAGTAGCAAGATTGTTTTCTTTTAGCTTAAAATTTTGACCAGTGTGGCCTTACATAATTCCTGCGTTTACCATCTAATGTAACTTTTGTAATAATGGCGTTTTGTTACTCTTTAGTTAGCGCTAACCTAGTTTACATTTGTTTTCCTGCGCGTGCAGTGCGTTTGTTATTGACTTGTTGAAAATATCGCGATATTTTAATGAATACATTATCCTGCCAGTGAAGCGAAGTGAGAAACTTCAGCAATGCAAAGTAAAAATACCTGAAAAAATGTTCGTGTTGCTTTGTTCAAAGTGTGCACTTGCTTTTTCACAGGCTGTTAGCAACAGTGCTCATTTTACTTATATTACAAAATGTTCATTGTACATACCCTCTTGAGGTTGTTGTATCCAAGGTATCTCCCGTCCTCCCTTGTATGCCTGTAATAAGTTTAAACAAAAACAGTAGTTCTTTTGTTAACTCTGGAAGAGTGCTTTCCCTCTTTATTGCCAAAATAGGGGTTTAAGTGGACCTTAATATGGACACCTGCATATTACACGCACGGACTCTCGGAAAGACGAATTTAGCTGTTGAATGTTCTTCAAGTTCCTTTTTATGGTACAGAGTACAGCAATAACGAGGTAGGACTAAGGCCGAGCAACCCGTGAATGTTTTTATATAAATATTTTGAATCAAGCTTCAGAAGCTTCTCTGGCATAATCCCACGCCTTCTCGGTCAATGCATTTCGGTGACGTATCCCTTGGGACGAGGCAATATCGGAGTTGCTGAGCGTAAGCGTGACTTAGCACTTAAGAAGTAACTCAAAGTAAGATGGCTGTTCCAGCTGCGATCGGTGTAGCGGCAATCGCTATCCTTTATGCAGGGAAAATGTACTTTCAGGGTCCCAAATGTAAAAGTAAAAGACGCCTAGACGGCAAGACTGTTGTTATCACTGGTGGAAACAGTGGTATCGGCAAAGAAACCGCAGTGGATTTAGCCAGGCGAGGAGCAAGGGTCATAATCGGCTGCAGAAATCTCCAAAAGGGTAAAGAGGCACTGAAAGAAATTAAAGAACGCAGTGGAAGCTCGAATGTTTTCCTTGAAGAGTTAGACCTGGCTTCGTTAGAGTCTGTTCGCACGTTTGCCGACAAAATTCTGAACCTTGAATCCCGCGTTGATGTCCTCATCAACAACGCTGGAGTACTGATGTGCCCATATCAGAAGACAAAAGATGGATTTGAAATGCAGTTTGGTACGAATCATCTTGGGCATTTCCTGCTGACGATGTTACTGCTTGACCGACTGAAGCGTTCACAGCCGAGTCGAATCATAAACGTGTCTTCGTACGCTCACAGAATGGGAAGTGACAAGATCAACTTCGCAGACATCAACTTCGAAAAAAGCTATGACAGATGGGCCGCCTATTATAACAGCAAGCTTGCAAACGTGTTATTCACACGCGAGCTCAGCAAACGCCTGGAGGGTACACATGTGACTGTGAATGCACTGCACCCGGGGGCTGTCAGTACCGAACTACAGCGCCACATGTTTTTCTCCAGTTTTTGGTTCTATCCAATCCGTTGGTACGTGTTCAAGACCGCAGAACAGGGAGCTCAAACTTCCATCCACTGTGCAGTCTCTGAAGAAATGGATGGAGTTAGTGGAAAATACCTGTGTGATTGCCGCATTGTGGAGCCATCCAAGGGTGCCCAAGATGATGATGCGGCCAAGAAGCTGTGGGATCTGAGCATTAAGATGGTTGGTTTGGAAAAATAAAGCTGAACGGAATCTTCTTTTATGAGGAGATCTTCCTATTGATTTTCAGAACTCTTTTTTTTTTTGACTACCCAGTAGTAGTAGTAGTAGTAGTAGTTAGTCACTAAAAAATTCATGAACTTTGTGAACTGTCCAAAATTTACGGTCAAACCCCCTCTTTACGGACACTCGCTTAATACGGACACCTCATTATTAAGGACAGTTTGCTTTGACCCTGTGGATTGAAAGCCTTTACATTTTCTCTAAGTTCGACCCGCTTAATACGGACACCCCGTCAATACGAACACTTTCTATGGTCTCCTGTGTGTCCGTATTAACGTGTATTAGTTTGAAGAATTGAAACCGATGATTGGGATGTATACAGTTCATATACGTGATAGATGAGCCTGTCTACTTAGCTGTAATGAATTGACAATAAAGGGTCTGTACTGTCTGACTGTGTAGTGTTGTGTCATTACTTGGGGCGAGTTCAAAAACGTTTGATTGGAAGGTTGCAATGTTAAAGTGTTGTGGGACTTTCAGATTGATTTTAGCCTGTGAAAACAGCCGTCCCTCCTCGCTCCCCAAAAACGTCCCTAGCGGCGAGGAGAGAAGAGAGAGGGCTGTTTTCGCAGGCTAAATTGATTTCTGCAGAAGTGAATTTCAGAGTTTTGTGTACGTATAAAGAGGTGGAAAGGAACGCTTAAGGGAGGTGGACACCAGCATATTTCACACACGAACTCTTAAAAAGATGAATGTAGCTGTTGAGTTTTCTTCATTTTCCTTATGGTACATGCAGAGTACAGCAATCCCGAGGAAGGACTAAGGCAGAGGCAACCCGTGAATGTTTATAAATATTTTAAATCAAGCGCTTTTCTGTTATAATTTGTTGGATTCTCCTTGGCTTCTAGAATAAAAAAAATGTGATAATAATTCCCCGTTTTTTTCAATGAGAAAGAGGTTTTTGATTTCTCGCAATGAACGTGTACAAAATGTTGCCTTTTAGGGTAACGGACTCTGTGTACTGCTTTTCCTCGCATTATTTCGGTGTTTCTTACAAACTACAGTCGAACCCTTATTAAGCGACCTCGGCTCCTATTAAGCTGCCAGTAACCAAAGTCCCAAGTCGAAAAGAATGGGGAATTAACCCTCTATTTAGCGGCCACCTTTTAGCTGTCCCAGAAGAGTTAGTCCATTGTTTTCACCTCTATTAAGGGGCCATCAAGCGCTTGATACACTTAGCTTGGCTTTGTTTTAAGGACATGATGAAGGAAAATAAAGTCCGAGATAGAAAGTGACGACCGATTATACGCCATTAGTGCTGCTCCTGTCACGTGTTTGTTTCAAGGCGTTTCTGCGAAAGATTATGCTTATTTATGACAAACCTCTATTGAGCGGCCAACCTCGTGCCAGTACCGTAAGGGTGGCCGCTTAAAGGGGGTTCAACTGTAATCTGTTTCAAAAAGGGACTCCGAAGTATTTTGTCCACTTACCCTTTGAGGAATAGACTCTGTATTGGCGCCAGTGGATTTCTCAATGCCAAGGCTAAATCTCTTGTGTTGACTGGCGACACTATTCTCTCCCAACACCTGACCAGCTAAACAATAAGTGCGCCTCTGTGGCTGAGCGATTCCCACCTTTGTGGGCGGCACATGGAAGTTCTCATCTCCAAGGTTTAGCACACGCATGGGATGCCTGTACGCAAGTAAAGTTCATATGAGTGTTGTGAAACAAAGAGTGCAAACAATCAGTCACGCTCAAGCGCCCCACAGTCTAAACAAGATAATTCTTATTGATATGAGTTCGCGTCCATGAAGAAATGGCGGTACAAAGAGAAATAAGTACTAAGCTGTACTATATTAACGGGGAATCGATACCAAAACAAGCAATCGTAGGTGCGAGGAATATTGTTCATCACATCAGAGGCCCTAATGGGTCCTTGCTTCCCTTGCATGGAATGTGCAGTCGTTGTACCCACTTGCCGGTATGCAGACGTCTGCAATTTCATTTGTTGCCCGCGAGCAACAAAGGAAATAAGAGACCTGTATGCAGGATATGCTAGGAGGTTTTCAAAATTCGTACCCAGTTAGCCCGAGATCTAAGGTTAAAACGGTTTTCTTTGCTGGACTTTCTATGATTGAGTCGACTGACCTTGTGCGATTGCCAGATAGATCTCTTCCCATCGAACTCTTCGGATGTGTTTGCGGAGCATTAGAATCCGTTCGTGAATAACAGTCTGGTTTCTGTTGTCTTTGATGCACTCGGCCTATTCCCCAGTGCGGTTCAACGCGGTATTGTTGCTCTGCATCACGAAGTGCCGGAGGACGTACTGTATAGTCAACGGCTGTTTGAAAATTAGACGATTTTGCCTTTTCAGGAAATCCCAGGTCTGTAAAGTCGGATTCTCTGCCAGTAGACACAATGTACGGTTTATCAAGCGCTCTGAACTGGCTTTGGCTGAAGTTCTCTGGTCTCCAACGAACCTTGGCGGCAAAACCTTCCCTAGAATGAGGACCTGCTGGATCTTTCGTCAACAGGTGTTGGTCGGGGTTTAGATGAGGATGTGGATTGAACTCATAGCGGTTGTTGGGTAACTGTGATTAAAAAAAAAGATATGATTAGATCTTGAAGTTGTGTACGAAAAGAATGTGGAAGGGGAAAAAGATCGAAGCCGCCGAAATCTCAAAAGAAAGAGCACAACGATAGTTTCTAAAGTCTCCTGGAAAGGGAAGAGATGGGAACATCCTTGCAACATTGCCTTGCCCTTGGGAACGAGGTTGAAAGGTAAGTAGGCTGTTTAGTGCTCCTTTCTCACCCCATATCATGTTATTCCTATGGTTTCAAAGGGTGATATTTGACGTTAGCTAATCTCTGCAATTTCTTGGATTCTGAAATCAAAATTTCTTTACCTGTGACATTTAATTTCAGTGCTACACACTAAGCACCACTGTATCTTCTATTTCTTGTTTAAAATTTATAAATGAAGGGGTTTTTTGAAGGTCGAAAAAGGACTTTGAAGACTGTTATGGTTAGTCGCTATTTTGCACACATTTACCCTTACCCCAGTGATACATCGTTTTAAATCCACGGCAACACGGTCCTCCAATGACGCTGAAGAGTTATGGTTCATTAAAGATCTCCAGCCATTCTCAACAGAACTTTGATTAACCGAATAGTCTCCGTTCTGTCGATGGTGCGCTCCAATGCAATCCTTTTGAGATACGTAAATATTAGGTCTGTCCACAGTTACTGAGGTATCTGGTACAGCAATAGTCGTGGGTTTATCACCTTTATAAGACCAGTTATAGTAACTCTCATCGCTATTAGCATTTCTTATGATTTCCTGCTGTAAGTCACCATTGTGTTTAATGTTATCTATCCATGTTGTAGTGGAATCGCTTGTGTTGGTAACCACGCTATCTGGTGACGAATTAAAGGGCGGAGTTTCCATATGGATAGGTGATGCTTCGTCTATATGTTCATTGTATCTGCTTTCTGATATCTGATTGCACTGCTGAAATATTTTCTGTACCGGCCGAACACAAGGATGAGCTGTGTGGTAATCGTTCAATTCAGAACACCAGTTAATAGTTCTGTGAAATTCCTAACGGTAAAAAAGCATCATGAATTTTGGTATTGTTGATATAATAATATAAATCGTTCTGCCTTATCCGAGTGAGTTAGGGCACTTTTAATTTTCGCCTAATTAGCGCGCGCTTAGCGCATGACGGAAGTCTGAGTTTATACTTGTTAGATGAAGTGTCAACAAAATACTATATTACACAAAAAAAGCCTTGTCGTTTGCGTATTTCCATGGATAAGCACGAAACCGCGGCACAAAAAGACTTGTCCAGGATATAAACTGATTATTTAACTCAATGAAAAGAGATAATTCTATGGTGTGCTGCGAAATGCCCGTTGTCTTTAAACAGAACCATATAAACTTGAAAGGCATAGATTATTCGAAAATCAACGAGGCAGAATCGAACTGACTGATGAAGATGGGAGATCACTACCGTTAAGTACCATGATTTTCTAACATGTCTAATGTGAAAACTGATTCAAGCTACTGCCATACCGTTAGAATTCGCTGAGGAATCCAAGGGCAGGTCTCTTTCAGTTCTGTGAGGGTCATTTTCAGCAACGTAGCTAATGGAGCAGCAGTGAGCATCACTTGAGCACTGAAAAGGGAAGGAACATTCTAGTGTCAACATTGGTGGAGAAATCCGGGTTTTTTCTATTTGCGAGATAATAAAGGAGAGAAGAGAATAGACGATAAACGAGTAAATAAAGGAGGGCTAAAGTTTTCAGCTTGCAGTCTTGATTCAATCCCTTTAGCTTACCTGAATGAATTCATGCATGGAAGGGACAGCAGGAATTTTTCATGCTGAAAACCACAGTACCACCAAGTTAGCAAATATAAACTCTTCATCAATTACTGTTAGAAACAGGGAATTATTTTCAACGTTTTCAATGTTTTAATAACATGAGACAAACCATTGAAGCGCACGCACAAAGCTGTTGTTATTACGTGGAAACTAGCAAAGGCGAAAAAACACTAATTTGGTAGGAAGAATCTAACAGAGTTCACTGAAATCTTCCGGGGAAATACATAGTTGTTATAGTTGGTCATAGTCGTCAAAGGTATCCGAGGTTTTAAGGAAAGTACTATAGCTCATCTGTGACCTCCTTTTTGTCGAATAGTTCAGTTGACTACGCAATACAGAGAAGGTAAAGAAATAAGCTTAAATCCCAGACATAATTCGTACACTCTTGAAACAGAATGTTTCAGCAGAGCATTTACCTGTGTAGATTGCATTTCAGAGCAATCAAGCAGGTTAAAAAGGGATTTGTAGTAGACGGGAAGATATCACACGAATTGTCTTACCGCGCTAGCCTCGTTTGTCAGCCATTTTCTTTTGATCCATTCCTGCTTTTTCCACACTGCTGACTGGGCTCTACTCACTTCGCCTATTTGTCTTATTAGGTTAGCGGTTTCCTCAACAGCAAACGAATAGATAATCTCCACTTCGAAGTCGCTCTTTTGAAAATGCGCAATGCTAGCAAACAGGGTAGACAAACGGCGAAGAACATCTCCAGTGAATGCATATCTGACGGGAATCGAAAACAAGACTTTTCCAATTAATCACAGTAAAATGAGTGAGCATATCTGAACGTTATTTCAACAGAGAACCCTTGTAATACTTAGCCTAAATTTAATAAACGCGTTTATTTTCCTATCAACTGCTCACTACCAGCATCATATACTGTCGACAACATGCGGCTCAGCATTATCATTGCACGGCTACCCTGCTATCACTATATATCGCTGCCACAAGTCACAAGAGGTAGCTCGCTAATGTAACCGAAGAACGTAGCTTTTCCTCAGTACTCTAATCGCTAGTTTATTCGTCGAAATTTGTTTTCATCTAGCGCTGGGGCGTAGATAGCTTCTTGTTTCTATTAGTTCTATTCATGACTACAGTAGCTGTAAGGCCTTTGGTATCAACTTACTCTGGCTTCTTGCTGGAATACAGAATAACACAACACTTATTGCATTTAAGGGACAATGAAAGCACGGTGTCTCTGAGACCCTCATATTTGTTTTCATCAGCCAAAGAAGGTAGGTGCTGTAGATGAATGCAGGTCCTCTCGTCTATCATTATATCTGGCTGTAAACACATCTTGGTTAAGGGAACTCTCGGTCTGGGATAACTATACTGTCTTTCGTAAATCAGCACGTTATGCTTTGTCTCGAGGAGCTGCAGTAGATCTACATGAAGTGTTATTTTATCGCTGCCGATGAATATAAATTGGTCATCGACCTGTATTTCTTTGAACTGAGGGCCACTGCCTGTAAGGAAAATATTCGTTGTAGCTCTCTATAAGAACAATTTTTCAGTGCGCACTGTCATTCTTCCCTTATAGAGGTAAAAATTACAACTGTTATCTACAAATTACTAAATAAAGTTTTGCTCAGTGTTGGTCATAGATGCCTGGTTTTAAAGGCATAGCACAAATACAAAAGAAGACAAATGAAGCAGTCTTGCATTGCCCACTGCAACGTTGGAGTGATGTTGGAGCACTGCAAAGTACAAAAGGCAATACGGAGGGTAGTTTATTCTTGTTTGATATGCCGCTAGTTAAGTTTAACAAGAGTCTAACAAGTCTCGTTCTACTTGAATCTATTGCTACGGTATATTTCCTAGCTTGCTAGTCTTCCTAGAATAACTTGTTCTAGAAAATTTGTCATGGTGATACTGCAATATCTCATAGGTAGAGGAGGTACTAATGATAAGTATTAATGTGTAATGAAAATTGTTATTAGTTATATACATTTTGAGTAACAATATTAAAACTTGCCTTGTACTTCTAGGGCACGATTTTGATCCAACTGAGTTTCTGCCTTTGTTCTCAGGTTTATGTGGGCTTTAAGTCTACTGCTACGAGAAAGTTCTTCTCTTCTCATCACGGCGTTGAGGTCATAGTCTAGCACAAAGTCAAAACTGCCCCAGGGAAAGTCCTCGGTAACAGAAAGAGCGCTTACAACATAAATAACTAGGTTTCCATCGCAATCTACTTCATTCATCTCCGCAGCTGATGTATATAGCCTCACTTGAACTCCATTCACACCTGACAGGGTTTCAATGATTTCGTTGTTTAAATTTTGAGGAAAAGCGTAAGTAAAGATTGCTGTTGTTAAGTGACTTGCATTTCCTTCTTTGCTCCATTGTGCTGCAAGACAAAGCAACTTTAAAAGCTTGGGGTGCAGAACCTTCCGTTGCCGGAAAGTGAAGTGTGTTTCAAAGAGATATCTTCGTGTTGACTCGAGGGCTCCTCGTAATGAACCGCCATACTTTTCCTGAGTTAAGCTTAAGTATGCTGCAATGAATAAGGTAGAAGGCAATAACTTAACCTCCAATGAAATGAACGCACTTATATGATGTACCTTGCCGCGTAATAGCGGAACAAATCTCAGATGAAGTGAGCGCAATATAAAATTGAACTACCTTTCAAACTAGAGCCTACATTCTTTGATGTCAATGACGACAAACATTCGTTGCTGGAAAGTGAAGAATGGGGATTACTGAAAGGATTTGATTTGAATAGTCTTGAGGAAGGAGCGTTGCTTGACGAGACAAAAACGGCTGCTTGTGAGGCTATAATTTGAATGGATAAGACGCTTTATCTGTTATTGTCTATCCAGACACTATAGGTGCTTTAAATAGATGGGTAGCGATACCATTGTTTTCAAATGAGTATTTGTCTAGTGAGTATACTATGAGTATTGTACCACCAAATGAGGGACTGCTTTACCTATTGCTGCTTCTAAACCACTCTGCATGAGAATATCAACAGAGGAAACCAACGCATGTAAGCACACAGTCATGCAAAATATCTGAGTTTCCCGGCTGTTTTCCTCTGTTTTTCTTACAGACATCTCAGCCTGCTTTAGCACAAATCTTGTGTATTCTGGATTCAAGGTTGACAGTGTTTTGGACTGTGGAATGACACCATTGTCTTGAAGCCTACTCAGAAGGGGTCTCACTTGTGCGATCAACTCATTTAAGACGTCTTGGAACTCGTCTGAAAGTTCAACGGTTATGTTTTGCTGCTGGACTTGGCACCAAGAGCCTTTTGTTTCTTCAGCAGGTTCTTCAGTAGGTGCTGTCTGGTCTGATACACTTGTATCTTTGGTAAAGACGGACGGGCGAACCTTTGCTGCCTTCACGACCGTTTCTAAAAGTAAGAAAGAAGTTAACGGAGGAAATATTTCGCAAGTAAGTAACTGGTGGTAGAAATTACCAACTGGTGTGCTAAACCGGTAGGGGAGGTGCAGATTACAGAAGAGAGATCACAGTGGCAGAGCAGGGAGATGACAGTGGCGGATTCAGACCTTGAAGTAAGGGCTGGGAGGGTGGGGGCGCTCTTGGCGGTCGGCCCCTTGGGCCTCGGTTTTGGTTTAAGAACAAGGGGGCGGATCCCCCTGTGGCCCCTTTGTAGATTCACCGCTGAGATAGACTTAACAGGAGATTAAAGAAACGTCAACTTCAAGTTTACCACTAAAATTTGAAAAGTTCCTCCGGACTCCGTAATCGTACCTTACAACACTGCAGATTATCTATTGTTATTCTATTATCATTTCTTTCTTACTTGGTGGCGTGCACTGACGATGAATGGGTGGCTTCAAAGTGTCATGTTTTCCTTTTCTCAGTAGTAAAAAGTCTTCAAGACCGCTTGAAGTTTGTTTCTGTCTTAAAACGTCGGAGGTCGTGCTTGGAACAACAAAGGATATGTCTTCCTCTTTTGCAGTTATGCTACTTTTTGTCGCAACTGATTTGGTGATTGTCGAACGTTGCACTTTGCTTGCGGGGCCTTTGAACGTGTCCAATGTACTTTGGTTCTCAATCGTGGCTGCAGTAGGTACTAACTCATTTCCTGTGTCACGTAAAGTGATACACAAAACTGTCAAACAAAAGTGGAAACCACTTACGAGGATAGAAGGTCAGCAGTAGTTTGGCCAACTCTGATAAATTACAACGTTATGGGATTGTCGAGCTCTGTCGAACATCCTATTACCTGGGTGTCTTTCGGCTTGTATCTTGCATGAAGATTCTTCCATTGATGTCTCTGGTAATCTTTCATTTGATGGAAGTTCTAGTAATAAAAGACAGCAACAAAAGCAAACAAAGAATTATTGAATTTTCGCTTCTTTCCTTTGCGCGTTTTGATTTGATGGTAGAATGAAAAAATTTTGAGTCATCATAAAATTCGATCATTAGATAGTTTTCCCTTTGTTTTGATAGGTTAGAACCACTTTTAAAGATACTGAAGAACTCGAAATAGTATTGAAAACTCTCTCTTTAAGCAGCTATTTTATCATCATTGTTTTCGTGCTTGGCCGTAAAACCTGGAACTGCTACAGTCTTTTCTTTTTCTCAAAGGCTTGCACTCTAACAAAAATAATTTTGTTTGTAAACACTTGTATACGTTGTTTATCACCTTGAAGGTTTTTCTTGCAAAAGGCTTCACCCGAATGTGAAAGCGCCCTGCTTCTGATGTCAAGGTGTTCAGCTTTGTCTCCTTTATCATTCCATGCTGAAAGGCATTGTAGATTTCTGCGACAAGTCTCTATTGCGGTCACTGACTGAGCTAAAGGATCCCATGGTAGTCCTAATTCTAACTGTCCACTCAAGCACTCTTGTGACAGCGTTAACTTCTTTAAGGCCACTTGAACTAAAGTCATGGTGTGTTCCTTTCTTCTTTCTCGTGAAGTGATAGGTACTGGGAGAGAAAAAGAAAAAGATAGAGTATATAGTCATTAATGCCTGTACATGTCTACCTAAGCGCCTTACTTAAACTGATTCCGTATGATGACAAAAGAGCAGATTAAAAGAACATATGTATGTATGTATGTAAATCTTTAAGGGATGCTTATGGTTTCCCATACTTTGGTTCGCTTTCGAGCAGGTCAGTGAACGTTTTTTATCTAGCTAATATTTGAAAATTTCTGTGAAAATTAATGCGTGCTCACACATGATTATGTACATACCAGGAAAGACCATCTCCAAATGTTCATTAAAGAGAAGTTTCTCATTCTCCCATATGCTTTGGACACACTGCGATACCTTAGTGGGTGTCATTGGTGGGCTGCAGCATAGTAGAAAAAAAAATAAACACTGGTTTTGAACTTACTGACTAAACACATAAACCTATTTGAACAAAGGTTACGTAAGATTTTTTTCAGTTTTAAACGCTTTCTAGGGTGTTGAACTGCAAATATTAACTTGCATTGGACAACAGTAACTAGTAACTTGTTGTTGTGTCGAAATACAGTCTAATTGCAGTGATTACCTTTCAACGTCCGTCGACAAATCAAACTTTTCCAGAGCACTGATAAACTTCCTGCTATTTTCGTCAGTAACGAGGGAGGTTGGGAGGTGAGATGGAGATTCCAATAGCTGTAGGTCCTTCAGGAAATCTTCAGATTTTGGATCATCTTCTAATGACCAAAAACAAGTCCCATTATGGCTCTTACCAAAATTTGAGACGAAGCAAAGGAGATAATTTTATCTATCTAGTAGAGTACAAGAAACGTTGTTATGAATGTTAATTAATGACACCATTAAAAGTTACCACTATTCAGCGTTACAAAGTCATTCTTTTTCATTGTGGTCTTCGTTGAGTCTGTAGCTGTCTTATCCAAAAAGGGCTCAGGGTCTTCAAAAGCAAACTGATCCACTGATAGTAGCTCTGATTTTTCTACTGGAAATGAAAGAAAAGAAATATAGGTAAAGGAACCAACGTAATTTTTTCGTAAATGACACGGCCACAAGGAACGTTTTGTACTTTATCCGCTGCGAACATTTCTCACCTTCAGATTGTGTCTCTTTGAGTAGTCCGAGTGATTGTTGTGCTTTAACAGTACAGGTTGGCTGGACTGAAGGAATGACCGGGCTGACAATGACCTCGATTTCTTCATTGTGCAGTGTAAAATCACCCTGTGTAATAACATAATTTAGCAATTATGTTAACATAACGTTTGTCTTCGGCCTTTGTGAGACACTGCATTTCAGAATAGAAATTCCCCTTTGACTCCAGGATTCAGATCCTGCAGCCGCATAGATTTTTCGGAACGATATGGCCTTAGTTGACAGCAACTTTTTTATAAGGTATCGGAAAATCTTCATTTAATTACCTCGTTAGCTGTATCATTATTCAGAATCTTCAAGAATATTTCTTTGTCTGTGTCTGTTGGCTTCTTTTTACATTCCTCCAGGATATTTACTTTAAATTCCATCCTTAAAAAAATAGTCAGTAAATTACTTTTTTCCCCACTCCATCAGAGCTGTACCTCAATGGCTAAAACTAGCAATAAGTACGCGAGACATAACAAAAAGGCTTCAGTTTAAAGAGCAGGTTGCAAGTAAAATTTTAGGTAAACCAATCAAATGAAGTAATTTTGAAAATGTTTTGGCCTTTTTTTGTCCCAGACTATTTTAAAGAGGTCTGTAAAACACGTTTTAATTGAAGGTGAGTAAGGGGGAAGGAGCGACGATCTCCTGCTCAAAGAGTTTTCATGTTTGTTTAGTTCTTGGTAAGCTGAATAAACAGAAGAATAGACTCTTCTGGCAAGGAGCGAGGTGGTTGAAACAGGTCCCTGTTTTGCTGGTTCGATGTGGACCCGATGCACGCATTAACCTTACTCTCGTATCCAGATGTCTTGTTGCGAGCCGAAGGCAAGCTTTGTCAACAAGAGATCTGGGTACGAGATTAATTTACCTTAGGAGATTTTTCTCCTGGAGAGGGTTTCCTTCCCTGTCCAGTAAAAGAGGATCTTCAACAGGTTTGGTTTTTAACCTTGAACATAATGCCTTGACTCTGGGTATCCTCTGAAGAGTCTCTTGAAAATAGTCTATGCTTTCCATCTCTTCTAATTTGTCTTTCATGGCATCACCTGTCAGCGAGACAACAATGCACAGAATATATAAATATAAACGTTTGCCGCTTTTTAGACTACGAGCGTAGACATAAAGGAGGAGAGGTAACATAGGAAAATCAAGTTCCGGCTGGGATCCTTTCTGCCTTGGCAAAAGAACTCACCGACTTATATGCAACGCTGTCATTAACAAAACTACATGCATACCGTTCAGGTTTTCAGTTATAGCTTTAAACTCTTCTTTATCAGGCGCTAGAGCGCTGACAACGTAGTTTGCAACCTCCTCTTCTAGATCAGACCACACATCGAAAGATACTAAAGGAGAGTCTGGGTTTGAGCTGGGAACTATATCCTCAACAGTTCCGGTTTGTAGACTGTACGGCTCTGGAAGTTGAACTGAGCTTGTGAGCTGTGACAGGTAGTCTACAGGCTGTTTACTGGACAGCTTAAAGGCGCTTTCTGGAATATAGAAAAGAGAATAAAACATTCAGGACTTAAATTCCACAACAAACGAAAAATCGTTGATTTCGTTGAAAATCTAGTTTCCAAAAAATGTAACATATCTTGCTTTTGAATTGTTGTTGTTGCTGTTCAGTTTAGAATGTATTTTTCCTTTGTGGACGCAGGGACCACTCATTTCAGGTAAACTAAAATTCATGAAAGTCGAGAGCTTTTGATAAAGTATCTGTTCAGTGGAGATAACGTAGTTTACGGAAGTCAGAGCCGGCGCAATTCATTGTAATTTTTCTTTGTTCATTACAAAAATTAATTATTTAGGTATTTAGTCATGGAAATTTAGATGATGAAAAATGAGCGAAAATAAAACCCAAATTTCTGCAGTGAACAAAGTGAGTGTTTTATCTTAGCACTGATTAGGGATATAAAAACAAAAAGGAAAGTCTCTTCGAAAATAAAGTAAGCCTTAACAAAGCTATGAATATATATGAATGCACGTCTGTTAACTTTTACCTCTCTCCCATGGAATACGGCCATTGTTTTTTCCAACTTTTCGATTATGTGAATATGCTTCAACATATTCTAGATGGCTTGGTATTGTGAGCAGCATCTGAGATCGCATGTTTCTTTTTTGCTGCAAAGCCTTAAAGAGATTTTCAAATTCCAGCTTTTTATGGACTTTCAAAAATTTACAAGTTTTAAAATCCATTATCTGAAAAAAGCAGTTAAAAATTAGGGAAAAGAAAGAACTTACATCCGCAAGATAGTCTATCCCAAGGTATCTTGGCATTTTTACGTCTTCCTTTTTTGGTTGTTTCTAAACTGTTAGTAAAACGAACAAGAAACTAAAAAATATTGCGCGTCGCTCTTGTCAAAGTTGTTTTGCTGCTATGAAAGTTTTCTCTTTTTTCGCCTTTCTGCCCTTTCTGCCAGCAGCTGCCAGCAGCCGCGAATTTTCCCGCGTTTTTGTCAACTCCTCGACGCAATCTGATTGGATAAAAATTATTTTTATACCCAATCAGTGACTGGTGATTTGATCGAATAGTACTCACCCCCACCCTCCCTACCCTTCCAAAAAAAGAGAGACACGCTATGTATCCTGGCCTTCTTTACTGCAGGCACGTGGAAAACCCTTAAAAATACAAGATGTCCTCTTTAGCACGACAGTTACAGCAGCTTCAAATTCCAGGCAGTTTGCCGTCTGCTGCTGCTAAAACCAGCAAGAAAGCATCTTTACTCTTTGATGCTAAAGAAGCGGCGGACATCGACAACGAAACTATCTTTTCTATCGCTCTAAATGGTCTTGAAGAGTTGAAAGTGATCGAACCAGGTTTCTCAACATTCGATAATTCCCTATTTGGTGATGCTTCCAAGTCATTGGAGAGGACATTGCAGTCTAAAGAAGTCAATGAGAAGTTAGATCAGCACATCACAAAGTTCTTGAAATATTTATCCCCGTATTTCTTGCTGAAACCAGCGCATAAAGTTTTGGAGTGGCTCATTCGACGTTACCAGATTCATGTTTACAATGTAGACAGCTTGGTCTCGTGTATTCTCCCCTTTCACGAAACAAACATATTTGCTCGAGTTTTGCAGCTGTTAGCAATCAAAGATCCACATTCCAGGTGGAATTGGCTTCGTCCAATTCAAAAGGCCGGTGTTCCTCTTTCCAAGACTGCTTTCTTGCAGCACTGTATTTCAGATAGTTCATTTTTATCCCTAGTTTGTGACATGGTGACGGAAGGGATCAAATTAAAAATTCCTCTGTCAAGTTCCAGGGTTTTAATCACATTCTATACAACAACAGTTGTTGGGGTGCTGGACATGATGCCTTCAGTGACAGAGAAGTTTATAACACATTTATTGCCATATTTATTGCAAGGACTTGGGTCCAGAATATCTGATCTTCTGGCTTCATCATACATGATAACAGCTCAACTCTGTTTTAAGTGTAACATGGAGGAAACTTTGGTGAAGTCTCTCACTGAAAGTATTTGTAAGGTGGGTACATTTTCACATTGCAACATACTCAAAGCTTCTTGTTCATATAATGACATAATTATAGGCTTTGAGTATGTTGAAAACATCTACGTTTATAACCTAAGGTCAATCCAACATCCAGACATCTCACAACTTGTTGTGGTACAGAATACAGAGAATGGCTTGAGATTTGGGTGGGAACGGTTTTAGCTTTATATTCCAGAAAGATGTCCATCCATTAGACAGTGAAGTCACATGCAGCAAAAATACAGTTGCAACAATTCTGTACATCACAACCAGTGTATACATGTAGATCAAGCCAGTCATTCCCAGGGGCATGTCTGAATAACAATATTATCACAAAAACAAGGAATAAGCAAGTTGAAGACTTAATGAATTCTTGCAATAAAACCTCAGTTTGAATGTATTGAATGTATTGTTATACACTGTTTAATTTTATTTCATCCAAGAATCTAAAACCGAGCCTTGCAGTTGAAGGACTTGCTTGTCTAACCTACATTTGCCAGTCGCAAGGCATCAAGAAACTGTCAAAAAGGTACGTACTTTGTTATTTTTATGCATGTTTTGCGTAAATATCGCTGCCTTCAGCAAACCTTTCAACTGCAACCTAGCTTAATGCCCGTAATGTTAATTAAATTAACTGATGATCTATTAAGCATGCAATGAAAAGTGTGTTCCCTGTGTTTGAAGAAATAATCCCCCTGGGATAAAAATCTTCAGTCGGGTCACTTTCCAATGCTGGAATCACTGAGTGACTGACTGACTGTCTGATATCCTGACTGTCCAACTGACCCATCAACTGATTGACTGGCTTATTGGCCTTTCCGACTGACTGATCATGACTGAATGACTGACTGGTTGACAGATGGGAAGACCTGTGTGACTCTTTTACAGACTCACAGACTTCAACTGATTGGATCATTGAATGGCGGACAGGAAGGGTGTGTTTGTATAGAATGATCCAGATCACAACTTACGATCCAAGATCACTGCCTCCATGAAACTGGTACCATTGACACACCAAGTTTCAAGTGACCTCAGATCATAAATCCTAATCTGGATCGTCCTAAAAAAAATGCACTCCAAGATGTTAAATGACACATTGACTGACTGGCAGATGGCATCTGAATGACTTTCTAAAAGAAAGACTGTGGACTGTTGGCTATTTATTATTTTTTTCCTTCACTCTGAAATAATAACTAGAAAATTTCATCGACATTTTGAGTATAATTTGCTCTTGTAGGTCATTTAAAGCTCTTCTCAAGCAGTCAAATCTGGTGAAGACATTCCATCAGCTGTCCTCCACTCATGTTATCACTCCCCTGCTGGAAGTTATCATACCCCAGATGGTATCCGCTGGTATAAAAAATGAATTATCAGAAGAACATGCTGATTCAACATCAGAATCCTTGCTTGAAATTACCATGGAGTTACTGAAAAACATTGATTTTGAAAAGGAATCTGTTATCCTTGTGGGCAGGTCAGAATCAAATTTAGTCAAATGGTGACTGGCCTGAGGGGACTCAAAATGATGATGATGATGATGGTGACTCTTAGCTTAGTCTCTAGGGACTTAGATCACTTCTTCGATAACAGTGATACAGAAAGGAAGTCACCCAAAAGAAACAGCAGAAATTATACTTGAAATGAAATTATCCAGTGAATGATGAAAGTGTATTCCCCGTGTTTGAAGGAAAGATCCTTTTGAGAACTTTTTCTTGTTGAGTACCTTTTCTGACACTGGATAATTCATAAATCATTACACCTTACATTGTAGTTATTGTCATCATCATCATCACAGTTATCCACATCCTTGTCATTGTCGGCATTGTTATTATTGTCGTCATAATCATCATCATTAAAATCCTGATCATTGTCCCGATCATTCTCATCATTTTCCCCTTTTCATCATATTTTTTTTGTCATGACCATAATCATAAAATTTTTAATTACCACATCACTCACAATATCATCAGTCACAGTGTAGGAGTGGCTTTTAATATTGTTTTAATATGTAAATGTAATACTGTTAATAAGATATCTGATCGTGTTTTGTTTCTTTTTTTCCCTCCAATAGAGCACTTCTTGAAGAATATTGCTATGCTTGTGAAACACTCGGTGGAAACAAGATTGAAATAAACAAGTTAAATGATAAAGTGAAAGATATTGTACAGACTTTGGAAAGAAGGTCAGTTTATATGTTCTCTGTCAGTTGTGAAGTTATAAAAATTTTATAGCCAGCTTACTTTCTGATTACTGTTACTTTGGTAATTTGCACTAGTTTTGCAGTAAGCAGCTTTTATGATGGAAACAAGCTAAACAACTTTTAAACATGTTTGAGCTTTGGTGTAAATGGGGATAAAGCTGTAGATACTAAAATTAATTATTTTACATTGTATTTCTTTTATAGTCATCTCTTCTTAACATCTCATTGAAAACGCTAACTGAGGTTTATCCGATCCCTTTGGTTCATCTAGGTATCCTACAGAACTGGAAAAGGCCATTGAAGGACATCTAGGGTCCCTCAGAGGTAAAGAGGATACCCCTGAAGGAGGAGCAGGAGGTATAGCTGCTCAGAGCTCTGTCTGGACAATGGAGTTGGTTTCTATGGCACTTACAGGGGTCCAGTCACAGGTAACAGCATCTTTTTTAAAAACCACTCAGAGGTCTCCCTGAATAATTTTTCTTTGATAATGTTACTTTTATCAAAGTTTTACTGATAACCTGAAAGGAGATGTTAAGAGTGATTTAAGATATATACCATCTACACAGTGTTGTAACAAAGCTGTTATACTTTTTGTTCAGGTTATCCCAGACTCCAACACAACATTAGTCTTGAGTCTTCATCACCCTCAAGCGCAAATGCGAGAATTTGCAGTTAAACGCCTTGGAGACCTTCTGGAAGGAAAAGAGGTGAAGCTTATAAACTAATGCTATTTTATGTTGAGTATTTTTGTTGTGATTGTCATATTATTAATTTGTAAGTTGGTAAACATGTGTCAGCTTTAACCCTTTAAGCCCTAAGAGTGATCAGCATCAAATTTCTCCTGCTAATGTCAATGCTTTGTAAAACAGAGTGGTCATGAGAATTACGGACATGATCACACAAGATGAGTTTGCTTTATTATCAACTTCTCCTCACTACTTCTGTAGGAAATGAATGGGGGCAACAAATGAGAATTCAAATTTTGATCTTAGGGTTTAAAGGGTTATTATATACTGTATGGTGGTGATGATGTTGATCATCATCCTTATATCATTAGTGTTATCTCCCTCATCATCATTGTTTTTGCCAACATTATTGATGAGCTCCAATAAAATTTCTGTGTTCACAGTGCATTTTATTTACTCCAGTTTCTGATTACTGCACTTTTCAAAAACATGCAAACTCTAAAGTTCAAAAGCCACCTTCACAATTGCGTTTTTCCCTGCAGTCATGGATAAAATACCAAAAATTGATTTGATCTAATCCTATCCAGGCTTTGTTGACAGTGGTCATTTTTAATTTCTTGATAATGTTGTAGGGAGTGCCAGAAGACAAACAGTTTGTTACAGAGTCTCTACTTTCACGACTTCAAGATGATGATCCAGCGGTTGTTACGTGTGTGCTTAAGCTAGGCAAGGTTGGTTTCTGGACTCTGCTGACATCTCTATTACTGTACATTTAAGACTTTTCAGTGGCATTTAAGATGTAACAAAAAATGACAAGTTAATACCATGTCAGAGAAGCAAAAAATAAAATAAACTAACATGATCACAGATTCTTTTTATCTTCCTTATTATGCTCATATGAGACATTGTATGTTACTAAATTAAATCTAGCTCTTTATTAGAGCAGTTACCTTCATTAGAAAGTATTGTGTATTTGATTGGTTAAAGTGCTTGCCTTTCTTTTCCAGCTTCTTGCTGATAATCTTCCTGGCTCTCAGTTTGTGCAAGAGGTGTTGAAGCTGTTGAATAAGAGATCCTCCGACTGGTTAGCATTAATACATAATTAAATTACAGACCAAATCTGCTTATAATAAGCAGGCACCCTTAGGAAGGAGAAAAATTGTCAAGGTGGCCTTAAGAAAGGAAGCCTTCTACTTCAAGAGTGCCTGCTCTTGGATCTTAAACCTATTTATTTTTTGCATTATTTGAGTAGTTTTATCTCTGATTTTACTAGCAACCGGTGTACATTCACATCACAGATAAAGGGAGCTATTTATTTATTTGTTTATTTATTTAAATGCACATGTTAATTGACAGGGATGAAGTGAAAGAGGAAGCATTACTGTTGCTTGTTGGTGACTGGATAAAATCTGCTGACTCAACTCTTGCTGACAGTATCTTGTTTGGCTTGTTACCTTACTTCTTCCTTTATCGTCATTCCCACATGACAGCAGTTCGCCTCTCAGTGACAGTCAGCAAATCAGTGCTAGCTGCCCAGCATCCTCTGTTGTTTGGAATGAAAGACTTTGTCAAAAAGAAAGGTAGTTTGTTGGCTTGTTTTCCAGTGTGTCGTCTAGTACATTGATTTTCCACTCACAGAATGATCACATTTCTTTTAAGCCAAGAAAATTAATCATTAACGGTGTAATATATTCGGTTGAATCAGAAGAGGCAATTTTGTTTCAGCTATGCAACAATTTTAGTGATAACAATATTTCTCAAATTTCTGAGCAGCTGTTGTTTTAATTTTCTGCTGTGGCACTCGTAACTGGGGCCATATGCATCTCAGTGAGCAAGTGACAGATGGTGCACTGTACGTGAAGTTTTGTAATCAATTTAAAATAGTGATTTTTATATTTGTGCAATAAATTTCTCAACAATTAGAATGGAAGAGGTGTGGCAAAAGTTCTGATGTTGATAGTCTGGCCTTGGCTAACAGCCTGTTATTCCACTGGCTTGGAGAAAATCTGATGAGGTTGAAGGACAAAAAACTGTTAGAAACAGTAAGTGCAAAAATTTTTTGATGGCTCAGTGGTTTTGTTTCCAATGATACAGAAAAGGTCCGCTGAGTAGGCATACCTAGGATCTTAAAATTATTATTGTTGTTGTTACTGTTAATTTTTTTTTCATTTGATTGATAAAGGATCTTTTCCACAGATTTTAAAGTTATAGTGATAAAACAATACTGAAATGTGAAAATGAAGTGAAAAAAGTGAAATGTGATAATTAAATGCAGGCTAGGAGCAAAACTAGGGTTAAAATATGAAAGCCATTATTTTCATCATTTTTGCAAACACATGAGGGGTACATAAGTGTGATTTTTTATTATCCTCTTTTCTGTCAGGTGCAAAGTATGATGAGTCATGCCCAGGGTCTTGAAGAAGAGAGCCTTTTTCACCCACTTCTAAAGTGCCTATTAAGCCAGGTGGTATCCATGACAACAGGCCAACCGTTAAAGGAGACATTATGCCATATTATAGCGGAGTTTATCCTGCGTGACCTTTGGAAAGTAGCAAGATTCCAAGGAAATTATGACACACCCGAGGTAGTTTGTATGTGCCTGTTTATAAAGTTAAACCTTTTTTAAATGCTGTGTCATTTTGATGAAAATTAAGGATAACCATTTTCAACATAAACGGACAGCTCCAAAGCTTTCATTTCAATGTTCCCATACGTATATAGTGTACTGGTTGCTTGCTTTCCGAGACTTGAAAACAGAAAGTGCTTTTTTCCAATGTGGCCAAAGTCAAATTCAAATTTTGTTGTGTAAAATGGTGAAAAACAAAAAACCCCATATAAGTGAAAGTTCTGACAAAAAGGTTTTTATTTGAATGGTCACACGGCAGGATTTGTCCACAGACGTAAAAGTTAGAACCACCGTGCAAGACTCCAACACTCACTCTGGGTCGAGTGAATATGTTAAATTTAATAAAATAGAAAAATGGAATCACTTGTCTTATCTTTAAACGTTCTTGGTATAATCTTCCTGATTTATTTTGAACTATTTTTCATCTTTTAGAGTGACGTTTCGGAACAAGATGGAAGTGGGAGTGTTCCACTTCCACTGTTAACCAGTCTAGTTAAGTTTCTTGGCAAGCGCAGCACCAAGCGATTGAATCATGCTATAGGGGCCATCATACTTCAGCTGTGCAGCAATCTGTTGAAGAACCTACCATCTAAATCAGCTGCTTCCAGTGGTAAGAGAATTTACTGTGAATTTCATTCTTCTACACCTGCATGTTCTCATATTATTTAACAAATTCTCTTTAAAATATAGCGCAGAAGAATAATATTTTATCAATTATTTTCTATTAAGGTATTTATTAATTCTGATGATATGTAGTGTTTGTTGGCTATAAAAATTGACATTTTAAACATTTACATTAAATAATTATTTTGGGGGGCAGACTAAGTAATTTATCTACAGGTATATTATCTAGGGGCAAATTAAATTTTCTGGCCAAAATAGTTAAAGCTCTATTTTTAGATATGCAAACCATCAAAACAGAAAGGAGGCCTTTAATATCTTGGAAAGTTTCTAGAATCTGATAGCTCCAATCTCATTCTTAACCTTCCATCCTTTACTTGTTTGAAAGGCAATGAAATATTAATTTTGGTTCATATATGTGATTTCCCAGGTCATTGGTGGTCCTCTGAATGTACCAGTGATGATGAAGGATTTTACACTAAGGTGATTGACAGTTTGTTTGTAGTAATACTCTTTAATATGTAAGTTGGGACTTTTGTTCTGGTTGTGAGCCTCAGCACTATTAAAGTGGTTGCATGGCAAGTATTTGCATTTTCACTTATTTTGGTGACCCATGTGAAGTAATAATTTGTTTTTTCTATCCAGCTATTGGTATCACTCTTTGAGGTGGTGGCATTTGGGAGTGGCACATCAACATCACATCAAATGCAGTTTAAAAAGTTACTAAAGGAGATATTTGAGGTATGTTTTCTGGCATGGGGAATAACAGAGGACACGTTCTTGAATTTGCTCATTTTTTCTGGGTTAATTTAAAGGCCTTTCACTTGCTCTCACTCACCTTGTATTTTTTAAAAAGAAGAATTCTCACTGGTATTGAGAGTGAAGTCAAACCCTCACACAGTTAACCTTTGTAAGCTGTACTGTATCAGTCTTGAAAGACTTGTCCAGTATGTTCACTATATGGAGAATTTCTTGCCCATTAGAGAGAGGTAACTTTATTTGTGTAACAAAATACAGTTTGGATAAAAATGTAAGAATCAGTGGCTCAGTCCATGGGAAAACTGTAGCATTGTGTTTTTTACTTACAGTCTGATCATGACAAATCATGGAATTATTTAACCTGAGATGAAGGATTTACTTTAAACTGAGTCCTTTTTGCAGTCCCCTGTACAAATTAACAGAATTTCAAGTAGTAGTGCTTGAAAAAGTTCATGACTTTTTGTCCTGGTAATATTATTTTTCAGTTCCAGCTTGCTGACAAGGTTGTCTTGTTGAAGTTTCTGGGACATTTGTGGTGTAAACCACCCAACAGGGGAGAGGAGAGTGTGTCGGCTCTACTTCAAGTACAAAGTCTCCACATTGCAAATGTCTGTCTTAGCTCTGTGTCAGGAAAAACAGTCAAGGAGCTGATTAAGGCAACATGCACAGGTGTGTAATCATATATTGGTAGGGTTATCCAGACAGTTTAAAGTAGAGGGATAAAAAGTTCCAATTAGCCGTCAGAAAAAATGATCTAAGAAGAGAGAGCTTTCAACTGGAATAGCTGTGCTAGCTGGTAGAGAAGGTTTCACTGGTGGTATTTCACTAATTTTAAGTTTGCCATGTTGACTACAGATCACCATGTTTTACACCACAGCAGTTTACTTACTATCTCAGTTAGATCTGGCACCTACATGCAACAGCTACATTTTTCTTAAAATATAAACATTTTTAAGGTTGCTTAAATAAAAAATAACATTCACCATTTTTTTTCTTTTCAGTGATTCCTTCCTTAATTGTACCATTATGCAGCCCTGTATCATCGGTCAGGAAATCAGCCATTGCTTGCATCAAAACTCTCAATTCAAAGCTTCCACAGGGGTCCCAAGCTGTCACCATTGCTGCATTAGTTAGAGTACTGACGGAAAATGCTGAAGAACTGGCTGCCGACCCTGAACAGCTTCCAAAAGTTTTTGGTGAATTTTTCAAGCCTTTGTTACCACATGACAAGCCACGCCCAAAGGATTCTGCTGAAATAAGGGTTGCGAAGAACACACTGAAATATCTTTTACAACATTTGGTTTCCAGTGACATGCCTTCTTATGTCAGGAGAATCATTCTTTCATCTTTGAGAAAAGTGGATACCCAGGTAGGGATTTGATTAGCTCTTACAGTATAATAAATATGGGTAAAACTTAAGGCAGGTGACTATACCATAGGGGAGGACTTTTGGATCGCTGAGAGTTCCCCAAAAGAATGCCAAATTTAATTCTGTAAGATACTTAAAACGTATAGCAGCAATTAACAGAGCACCTAAAGAGGTGTAATATGAATGGTAATACCACAGGATTTCATCCACAGACTCCAAATTTAGAACTACAATGTACATACTAATGAAATAGTACTATACGAAAGTAATGTTGAAGAAGATATAATGTGTCACCCTAACTTTTAAATCTTTGGATGAAATCCTATACTTAAGACTTTCACAAATGTTTTGTTCTTTATGCAGGATATTTTGCACAGTCTTTTGCCGCTGCTGGAAACACTGCTACAAAAATGCAGTGACAACACATCTGCCTTGACGGAAGATGAAAGCATCGTGCTACAGCTCATAGTGCAGAAGTATACGACACATACTGCCACCCTGCTGCAGCTAGAGTCTTCCCCTTGGGAGTTGTTGTTAAGGGTAATGTCCCTAACAACAAGCATGTGTCCGAGACACCCACCACCCATTATGACAGTTCTTGGCCAAGTTTCAAACAGATTTTTCCAGGCACTTCCAGCAGAGGAGCTACGGCAGCATTTGTTTAAGACTCTTGTGGACACGCTGTTTGAAACAAAGGATATCACTGTAGGCAATGCAGTCAAAAATACTATTTTGAAGGTGAGGTGTTATGTGAGCTTGATTGGTTAATAAAAGTCAAACTTAACACCTACATGTACTGACTTCAGTATGGTTAGATATTTGAAAAATATGACCCAATGGAAATTACATTAATTTTTTACTAGCCATTTTAATCCTTGTTAGGCTTTTGGTAGCTGTTTGTTGTACTATATGCTAAGTAGATATATGTTGTAGTTAATTTTTTATTTCAGTTAATTTTTATTTTTCCATTGTTTTGGGGTATGGTAATGTATGCTAATGAATTTAAAACAAAGGAAAAACAAAAATTAACTGAAATTAAAAATTAACTGCAACATATATATTCTTATTTTACCCATTAATATTTTGTTGCTTTTGGCGTAGGATATACATAATATATGTTTACTGGGCCGGCAAAGATGGAAAAATGATAATATTATTTCTTGTTTTATTTAGCTCACATTAACAGCAGATCTGATAACTGAGGAAATTTTGAAGTTAAATACAGACAATGAGAACAAGCCAAAGAAGAAGAAAGTAAAAAGGTTGGTGTGCTACCCAAGAATCTGATCGATAAGGGTACTCAATTTCTAATGGCCATTGTTCAGCTTTTGAAAAAGGTTATTGTTAGGGTTAGTTTAACATACACTGTATTGGCAAAGTCCGATAATGAACCATGGAAATTATTGAACGAAGTGAATTAGTTGTTTTGTAGATCAGGTTTTACTTCCTTTTCTTACTACTGAGGTTCATAGTCCAATGCTTTAATTCTTCAGTCTTTTCTAGATAAAGTTAATTTAACTTACGTTTCACTGTCTCATTTCTTACTTACCTGTACATGAACCATAGCAATTATATTTTATTTTACTGCCTGTTTTTGTTTTACCTATTAAGGTCGCAACAGCAACAGAAAGATGAGGAAAATGAAACAAATAATCAGCTTCAAAGAGTAACAGTCATCCTAGAGCTTCTGCAGCATAAGATCAACATTGAAGAACCACACAGGCTTTTGCTGACTTTATTTGGCACTCTTACCAGGTGTGCATCAATCCACTAAATATTCATTCTCTTCCTTTTGACATGCACTGTAAAATCTTGATGTTTTTGAATTCTGAAAATGTTAGCACCCTTCTAAAATAATGTCAACCCACTTGTCATGGTCAGATACCATGCATGCATACTCTTTATTTTGCACAGTGTATTCTGTATTTTGTGTGTAATAAAGCAGAGGTTGATGATATTAACTTGTTGATGTATTGGCTTCACTTAGATGTGTAGAGCTGGATCATAGTCAGGTGGCCTCAGAATATATCATGCAGCTTGTATTTTCCCTGATCAACAATATCTGTGACAAACTCTCAGGGGCAGGTGAGTTTCTTTGTTAGGCACATGACTGTATGGTTATAAGGCCCCTGCCTCCACAGGAATCTAGACATTTTTGAAACCAGATTTTGTTTTACCCGCATTTCTGTGGATGGGATTTTGTTTCTGTGGATGGGTTCACTTTGGATGGAAGGCAGTTTTCAAAAATAAACTGGATTCATGTTGACAGTTTTGGTGAGCAGACTCACTGGTTTCACCATCTTTAAAATGATGGAAAGGGTTGTCAGTTTTGGTGTAAATTAATATAATTATGTGGTTTCAAAAATATCTGTATTCTTGTTGACATGGCCTATTAAGCAAAAGGGTAGGAAAATTGCACTGACTAATCTAATCACCATCTTTAAAATGGTTTACTGTATAGGTGGTGACCTTCACCTCTTGCAGTTATGTTGTGTTATATTTTCTATCTTTTGTCTCCTGCATACTTGAGGGTTAAAATGTTTGAAATCTTCTCACTAAGAAATTCTTTCTTCATTCTCAGCAGATGTTGTCCCTGAGGATCAATTTGATGTTGAGCTGATAGTACAATGTATAAGGTCCTCTGAAAGTCCACAAACTCACAATCAAGCTCTGTTGTTACTTGCAACAGCGGCAAAGTTCTTTCCAGTAAGTATATCATTTTTTTCTGCCTTGATTCTTATACAATGTACTGTTACTGTTGTAGCAAGACTTTACAGTAGCTCCAAAATCATTGCAGATGAATTTGGTCTTTATGTCAGTAATGAATTGCATTGAAAGGGTTGTGTGTTTGTCTCCAGTTTGCCTGTATGCATTCAAAGGAACACTACCCAGGGATGGTGTAGCAATTTTCAGACCCCAGCAAAAAAGCTATCCACCAGATAAATCTTTCTCCAGGAGATAACACAATTCGTTCCTTAACGTAACAGGTATCCACTGAACATTCATTCATCCAGTCAATAGTGCTACCCAGCATTTGAACTATTACTGTAAGACCAGGATGCTAGACGTCTCACCTTCCCTCCATTTTAATGTTAAGTGTACAAGGATTCTTGTTTTATTGTTGCATTGTTCATATAGTAATTGCTAACCCATTTAAGTTAGATTGATGATAATTTAGTGGAATTTAAATTGTAACGTTTCTTACAGGAAAAGGTGTTGCATAATGTGATGCCAATCTTCACATTTATGGGTGCTAGCGTTGTACGTAAGGATGATAGCTACAGCTTTGAAGTCATCACTAAAACACTGGATACTGTTATTCCAGCTTTGATTCAAGTATGTGACTATTGTAGTACTTTAGAGCTTACAGTCTTGGTGGATAACATCCTCCTCAATCTCTTTAATTCTTCATATGATACGAAAGCCAAATTCAATTATTCATTCAAAATAATTAATTCCTAGTTTTAAAACAAGCTAAAACATGCTTACCTCCATCAATGTTAAGTTCATCTTTGATAATGGATGTTTATCAGCAAGTGTTTAGGAGATAAAGGGTTTTTCAGTTTTACAAATATTCTCCAAACAGCAGATGTTGTCCATCGAGTTGTATCCTGGCTATGTTTTTAGCCAATAGTTTGCCTATTTAGTCCTCATGAAACAAGTGAAATGTTTTGCCGTTTTGTCCTCACTACCAACTAACAACTCAATCTTTTCCCCAGGTCTTCTCAGTTAACTGTTCAATAATCTGGTAATTTTGCTGCACACTTGATGTCATTTTTCACATATCACAAATTCTTCCAAATGTGGTCGACAATAGCTGGCTATGATGAGTTATATGTGGGATTTTAGCCAATCATAAACGAAGAAATATTTTGAATGAATATCAATACTTATTATTGCTGATATTCATATTGTAATCGTACAGAGACTGTTGTAAGTCCAGTGAGTGATGAAAAACGTTTTCCCCGTGTTTGAAGGAAGGCAAATTCCTTCTGAGAAGAAAAAAAACATGTTGAGTTACTTTCTGACACTGGATTGATCAAAGTCTTGTACAAGCTACAGTAAGAGTTTACAAATGATTCTGTAATTGAACAAGTAACAAGCAGACCTATTGCATGTCTGATTTGACTACTTGACTGACTTATAAATCTGATTGATCAGAGCAGCTACTTGCTGTATTGCCTGATAACAGACATTCTGACTGACATGACTGAATGACTTTCTTACTGACAGACGACTACCAGACCTGCTGATACAACTGACTTTCATGCACTCACCTGCTACATGTACCAAACTGCCTTACTTGCCTGGCTTACTGGCTGACTAACATACTGACTGCTCTGGTAACTAAAAGACCTACTGATGGACAGACAGACAGACAGACTGAATTAATTCTTTATGGTGCTGTCAGACTAACAATAATTACTGATAGACTGACACACAGACAGCACACTGACTGACCTACAGATAGATTTTATAAGTGTGAGATGGACCAGTGGACTAGTGAGAGCGATCAAAGCTTAAAATATTCTTCATCTAGTGCTGTGCCTTGCATAAGTTTCATGTTGTAGAAGGTCAAAACATGCATGATCAGATTTCACAGTGATGAAAGGTCCAAAGACGCATGATGACATTGTGTTCTGTGCATTCCATTCCCTCCCAGTGGAAGACCAAATGGTTGCTGGCTACATACATGTATGTGCCATGCATCTTTGATGGCAACCTGGAGATTGGGATTGCAGGCTCCTACGGTTGCTTGCAATTAAGTTTTAACATGAAAAATAAATATATTTACCTATCTTTCCTTACAGGCTGGTGAAAAGCATCAACTACCTCAGCTCACAAAGAAGGGTGGCATATCACTGGATGATATCGTAGCCATGTTGATAAGAGTTTTTGTTGATGCATCACCTCACATACCTGAACACCGTCAGCTTCCACTCTTTACACATCTTATCAGTACACTTGGTTCCCTTCAATTTCTTCATACTGCTGTCCTTCTGTTGCTTGAGAGGCATGTGGTTCATGGTGCAAGCAGTCCTGATGGAGACAAACAGGTTTGTGTTGAAGTCAACCACAGGATCATCTAGGATTAACAATATAATGGTCCTTATGCCTGATTACATCAGATGGGCAAATTTCATCACCAAGCCTTGTTTGTAAGCAAAATACTCTCTGGGTGTGGGTATTTTTTCTAACTCTATTGCCTTGGGAATTCATTTATGGAAACCTTTGCAACTGTACAGTTTTAAAATGAGGCTTGGTGGTAAAATTTGCTCAACTGACGTAAACATGCATTAGGGGTATTAATGCTTTCACACGATATTACAACCTGTTCTCACTGTATTATAGATAGCCTGCCTTATGCAGTCAAATCCTCTAAAAAGACTCATTTCTCAGGTGTACAATCTTTATAATAGAGACATCAGAGACAAGAGCCTGTCTCATTTGATGATAGGTTCTCTTAGTTGCACATTACTTCCTCTAAGGCATTATTAGTACTTGTCCCAAAGGTCTTTTTCATTGATGAATTACACTTTTCAATGCTTTGTTTAACCCCATTACAGGTTGGCATTAAGAATCCTCTTGGAGTGGAGTTTTGTCTGAGCCTCTGCCACAATTTTGATTCCCACGTCCAGGTACTGTGTACAACTACAACTTGAAAATTTGAAAAGTAATGCATCGAGAGAGGCCTCAAGGGACTCCTGATCCAATTTTAAATTCTCCCTTTGTTTCATTAACTAACTATAAACACAAGGTAATTTATTGTGGAAAAAGAATGTAATGTCAAATTGGATGTCACTTGGGCTGTTATACTCATCAGCACTGCTTTAGTTGTCACCTTCGATTAGTTCCTTTACAAGGCTGTCACTTGGGGCTGGGGGCTGGGTACTGGGGGCTGAGGATTTCCTCTGGCTTCTATGAGAATGTCTCACAACTAATTTCACAGCAAACAAATGGAAAACACAACCAAGAGAACTTCATAGCTGTCGAATTCCCTATCTACTCAGGGCTATGCTCTAGCAGAGCCTGGTGGGCCCTGGCACCTAACTTATGCTCTTGGGTGACTAGAAAATCTTTGTTTTTTCATGCAAATCATATGCTGGGCACCCTAGATTTTACAGGTTCATAGCACTTGGCTCCCTACAATTTTCCTTATATCACAACCTTGCTACTAATTGCATGTAGGTGGCAACTTGAAATCCTAGTGATAGCCCTGCTGTATCTTGATTGACTCTTGCTAACATCCATTTTGTTGTTTATTTAAGGTTGAGGCTATGTTAAAGCTTTTGCAGTTTATTGATCAATTGCCTCTTGAAAAACCTGAAGGTAAGTTACATGACGAAGTGATCAATGTCAATTTTCTCTCAAACAATATTATCAGTAATACATATTCAAGAGAAAACATTATGAGAATGAATAAAACGAAACATGAAAGGAGAAATGTTTTGATCTTTTATCAAATTCCGTTAACGTATTCTTTAAGAAAATGTATCGAGATCAGTCTGGAGAATTTGTACATGGATATTGGGATGAAAGAGTTAAGTTTATCTTTCATTACGACTGTATGCAGACAGTACAAGTTTTTTAGTTTTGTTAGACTTTTTCCATTTTGTTAAGTCCAGTGGCTGATGAAAAGTGTATTCCCCGTGTTTGAAGGAGTGATCCTTTTGAGAAGAAAAATCACTAGTCGAGTCACTTTCTGACACTGGCTTTACCAACTATGCAAAATAAATAACGTAGTGAAAAACTGATTGCCTGACCACAGCTTATTGACTGACTAGCCAACTGAGTGAACAATTTAATGAATTGTCAATTTACAGTAAACACAGTATTGTTTGCTAGTTGTATTGTTATTTTTGTGGTTAATTTGTTCAACCACACAATGGCCATTCTCTTCTTTGCTTTATTACTGTCTAATGACCCTTACACTTCTTCTTAGTTCGTCACAAGCCTAGGATGAGTCGGAAATCTGCCAGCACCTTCCTGGCTGTAATACCTCTCTTTGATGTAGACAAGCACTCTGCTAAACATCTACGGCAGTTCAAGTACACGTGCCTGACTCTTATACCCTCCCTTCTTGACAGTGAAGACTTTGTTAGCAAGGTTAGTGCAAAGGTTTTAGGGTGGAAGGTTGGTTTCAGGGCTGGGGGGAGACTGGGGGGGAGTCGAGTAGGTTTTGGGTGTACGAGTAGGATTTGTATTTAAGGTGATATGTACCCTCTTATAGAAATTGGCAAATCTTAAATGCCCGTTACTGTAAACTTGTATTAGTTTATTGTGAAGCTTTGCTCTGTTGGAAATAGTATTATACTTGCTAGAATTTTCTTGAATATGAATACCTCATTCTTGATCTGTTGTTTCATTTTCATGGCCCCATTATGCAGCTCGTAGCTAGCTCGTAGCTACATAGATATCTAAGGGGCAGTGACCCTTCAGGCAATATTGTCTAGTGTCTAGTTGTCGAGACCATGAGCAAATTCAACCCCAAAATTTGATACATCTTTCTACAGGTTCATGAAGAGGGAGAAATCTTAAACACACTGTTTCTCAGGTACTCTGCCATTTTGTTGTTTGTTTTATTGATAGAGAATTAAACAGGAGCCAGGTGCAGTGTTGAGTTGTAAGTGTATTTTTAGAAAGTTCCCAAAAAGTCATGCTTGTTGTAGACAGCGTACTATTCTCTCATCAATTCAAGGACGTGAGGTGGAAGCATATCTGTTATGAAATTATTATGAAGCCATCTTGATTAAAGATGGGTGCTGCAGTTCATTGAACCACGCTTTTAGGAGGTCACTCATACGTACATATATTGACCCTAGTTACTTTTGTCGTTTCAGATTACTGGAAGATACTCTGAACTTTATGACTAAAGTAGCTCAGCACAGTGAACGTACACCTCATGATGCTAGCGGGAAATTCTGGAAAGCAATGCTGCACAAAACCTATGAAATTGTTGATAAGGTAAGTCATACCATGTATTTTGTAAACTCTCCAAAATGAAGTTTTCTCAAATGTCATCTGTACACAGTGGGGCTGTATGCCAAAGTTTGTAGATCTATGGCCAAGGGGACAACCTTGTATGTCTGTGTTTAAAAAGAAAGCATTGTATTTATTTTGTCAACTTTTTGGACCAAGGAAACTGTCCATTTATTGTGAGGCATTAGAATTGTAGAGGTGTCTTAGAGGAGATGTTTAAAGTCGTGAACAAATGGAGCTGAATCAGTTTTGCTCAGACTTAAGTGGTGGTGTTATCTATTGTTTTTCACCATGAAAACTACCTTTCTTTTCCAGGTCAACCTTCTCTTGCCATCCTCAGTATTTTTCGATGTCATAAAGAAGCTGCTACACAGCAGCAGTTCTACAGTCAGGCGTAAAGCAATGGAACTGTTGAATAGTAAACTGAGCCAATATGCAGGGAGCATTTCTGAAGATCAGGTATTTTACCCTTGAAATTTTGGGTACCTATAACCAGTAAATCATTAAGCATCAGAAAGGTTGGGCTGTCGTAAGTCTCGTAGCCAGCTAACTTAAGACTTCTAAGAAGCAAGGATTAACAGAGTCGGTTAGTGCACGGCCTATCTTGTGGAGGAGGTTTCGAGTTTGATTTCCACGTCCCTGTTTGATTTCTTTCCTGACCATTTAGCTTTAAGTAGCTTTAAATACCCTTAAAATGGGGTACTGATGGAGAGAGGTGGCTTAAAGCAAGGGCCACCTCCGCCTCAGGTTTGTCAGTCTAATGCGTACTGTAATAAGGACCTTACTCTTACCTGAACTGAAAGTCCATTCCAGTTCCCTTACATTCTCAAATCAATGTGGAAAAGTTTTTTTGCTGTCAGGTGTGCTCAAACCTCACGACTGTGGAAAGTTTTGATGTCAGTTCATGTCATCATGATTGAACTCTTGTTGATTCAATAGCTTCATCCTTGTTAGGTACTGCAGGTATGGACTTTGCTAGAAATTTGAGTTTTTCTCTGCTGTTTTTATAGGTTGGGATACTTCTTAACCTGGTGGCTGAGCTACTTGTGATATCAAGAGGCACAGGGGAAAGTGAAGAATCCATTATAAACAGACAAACAGCTCTCTACAGTTTAAAGCTTCTTTCACGACTGTTGGCAAAAGACCATCCAAGTCCTTTTAAGGAGGTGTGTCACTTTTCCTTACTCTTCACCACAGCAGTAATGTTACAAAATATGTTGTGTTGTTGAAGTGAATCAGCGACTCAAATTTTGTTGTGTTTTGTTTGTTTAGGTGATGTCCACATCCATTGAAGTGTTTTCGTCCAAAGATGCTAATGTGCAGGTCAGTTGTGCCTGGGTTGCCTGTGGGTAACCCCTGAGGAATTGGGAGGTGCGGGGAAGTAACATCCGGGGAAGGGAAGAGTTCCCTCCCTTCTCTCAACTGTGCTTTGGTTTATGGAAACATAGGCATAGCAACAATCAGCAACCGCGACAAAGTACTTGCTGTGTATTATTTCAACTGTCAGAGTTCAGGATATCATACACAGACTGAAGAGTTGGAACCACAATCTCTGCCTATTTTACAGTACCACAAATGATGCTACTTATAAACTTTCATTTGAATGGTCACACTAAAATATAACCTACTTTGTACAGCATCATATGTGATGTTGTTTAGATTAATTGTGATCTTTGTCATGTACTTCAGGTTGCCTCCAGTGCACTGCTGTGTGCAGCAGAAGTGATTAGTGGTCTTCAAGTCCATGCCATTCCATTCTTACCGCAACTAATGCCTTCTGTCCTGAAGCTAATGAAAAGAACTGAAAAAGAAAGGTACTAAGGTTTTGCAACCACCTCTACCTCTCCAGTGCTATGAACAGGAGAGAAGTGGACGACCAGACCAAAAACTACACTTTTTAGGACCAATTATAGTTCATGCAGGAGTGCCTGGGTGTGGTTACTAGGAAAATTTAAGGATCAGTTTGCTGTTATTTCTTGACTTGTTTAAAAGGCACCAGGCCAAAAAACAGGGCTTTAACAAACCACACCTTTTAGGGCCACACATACCTACAATATACTTATTATAGGAGTTCCCACGCTTTGTTACTAGGCAGTAAGTACAGTCAAACATTGTTAATATGGACACTGAGGGGGGCCATAGAAAATGTCTGTATTAAAGGGGTGTCGGTATTAAGGGGCTTTTTTTCCCCAGAGACCAATCAAACTGTCTGTAATAATGAGATGTCTGTATTAAATGGGTGTCCGTGAAGTGGAGGTTTGGAAATGAGCCCTTGTCTAACCCTGAAGACGCTCTTCTTGGTGGAGAATCGAAACTTGGGAAGTGCGCTAAGCGCACACTGTGACGTTTGTTCTTGAAAAAGAAAATGCTTGGTCATATGACTTGATACTTGACTGATGGTTTTTTTATGTGTTTTGTTAGGAACAGTTTGCTGACACTCTGTTGTGCTACTACTCTTCACAAGACCACAGAAGCCCTTCCTCACTTCTTGAGTCCTTATTTGGTGGATCTACTCATTCAGGTGGGTACCCTGTTTTGATTCCATCCTTCTTCACAGGCAGCCCATGTTGACATATTGGTCATAATGTAATGTGGCCTTTGCAAACAAGAATGATACGTTTTTTACATGTCTGCTTTGTAGTCAACAATGTATTGTTTAAGGTTTATCTGTGAGTCGCAGAGTTTAAACTGGTAGCTAGAGTAGTTTATGTCTGGAATAAGATTACAGTCAACTCTCCCTTGACAGACACCTCTTTAACACACCTAGAGTTGGTCCCTGTCTCTATAAGACGGCTAACGTCTCTCTCAAACACTTAGGTGTCCATCTATGACTGAGCTGACTGTATAAAGAGATGAAATATCTCAGTCAGCTGCCATTGCTCAGACCAGTTCAGGGTTGTCAATATCCGCCGGCAACCGTCGCTATTGCCGCCTGTACATTATTGGAAAAATGCAAAAAAAATTTACGGTGAAAAAAGTCGTTTAATAAAAAAGAAAAAAGAAATTGTTTTAATCATGCCCTGCATATTCTTTCTTGTAAGGCAACTTCCCTACCTGGGCAACACATATCCCTAGTAATATGTGTTCCCTTAACGTAGAAACACATATCCCTAGTGATATGTGTTTACCTACCTGGGAAACACATATCCCTAGTGATATGTGTTCCCCCACCTGGGAAACACATATCCCTAGTGATATGTGTTTCCCCACCTAGCAAACACATATCCCTAGTGATATGTGTTTACCTACCTGGGAAACACATATCCCTAGTGATATGTGTTCCCCGACCTGGGAAACTCATATCCTTAGTGATGTGTGTTCCCCTACTTGGGAAACACATATCCCTAGTGATATGTGTTCCCCCACCTGGGAAACACATATCCCTAGTGATATATGTTCCCCCACCTGGGAAACACATATCCTTAGTGATATGTCTTCCCCCACCTGGGAAAGACATATCCCTAGTGATACGTGTTCCCCCACCTGGGAAACACCGATCCCTAGTGATATATGTTCCCCCACCTGGGAAACACATATCGCTAGTGATATGTGTTCCCCCACCTGGGAAACACATATCCCTAGTGATGTGTGTTCTCCCACCTGGGAAACACATATCCCTAGTGATATGTGTTCTCCCACCTGGGAAACACATATCCCTACTGATATGTGTTCCCCCACCTGGGAAACACATATCCCTAGTGATATGTGTTGCCGCACCTGAGAAACACATATCCCTAGTGATATGTGTTCTTCAAGTTTTCTTTTTTTGTTTCGCATTTCTGATTGAACCATTTGTTTTGTGATTTGTATCTCGCTTTCAATCTGACTTCTTTGCATTCTTGCACCAAAGGTTCGCTGAGATGCTACCATGTTTGACAGCTGCTACCAACCTGGATTGAACTGTTTATATCAATAGTGATATGTCTTCCCTAGTGGCCCCACCGCGGATTACATGTCAGCTACTTTCTCTTATTCTCCTTCTACTTAAAATCTTTGTGACAACCCTGCCAGTTGTGTAGGAGTATTGTTAGAAAACTCAATTTCCAGTTACCGGTCTGCACGACACTCTTAATGTGGGCTATTCCGTGGTGCTGACGTCGAGTATCCCGATGCAGAAAATAGTTCAGGTCGTGTCTTTTTCGTCTGGACAGCTAGAACGAGTATTAATTTTGTTTTCTAGGCGACAAATCCTTCACTTACAGAAGGCCAGGTTACTGAGAGTCTAGAAGAACAAGCCGAGGTTACAAAGCAGTCCTCGCTGGATTTGCAACTAAAGGATCGTTTGATTGCACTGAGGTTTGAAGAATTATTCTTGTATTGAGTTTTTTAAATTTACTCAATCTTTTTAGATAAGAGGCGCGTTATCTGTCTGGCATGGCATCACTAGGGAGGTTCACAACCACGTACATGCCATTCGTGAGGAGGAATCTGGGGCCCGTTTCTCGAAAGTCCCGTTAACTTTTCGTGCCAAAAATCAAATATTCAAATCGAAATATAAAGAATAAGAGCGCGGGTCCTGGCTAGAAAACTACTCCATTTTGTTTCATTAACTGATAGTTTTATCATGTTAGATGCAAAACTACTGAAACCGCGGTCTTTAATGTAAACGGCAACAGCTTATTGGACCCGTTAATTATCGGGACTTTCGAGTAACGGGGCGGGTTAATTTTCGCAAAGACTTCTGGGATTGTTACTAGGAACAAAGGAAAAAATTAGCCAATAGCTGACCGGCTCATCGCCAATAGCGATCCCACAAACAATTGCGGGACACAATTCGGCTCCAGTTCCCTTCTTCTTTGTTAAAATAACAGCTATCTTGCCTTTACAATACAGCTGAGATATACAGAATGAAATGATAGGGAAAGCGTTTAAGGCAAAAATGCGAATGTGAATTCATTTAAAGAGTTCACATTCTTCACATAACCTTCCATTTTGCTAATTTTTAAGCTCTCGTTGTATTTCTTACGTTGTCCTTTGGCCTAAAACGTTAAACAGATGTTCAAGAATGAATTGCGTGCAGCGCGTTGGTTTCTGCCAATAATTATTATAAGCATTTTGTTTTGTGCCCTCTTGTCACCCTCGTCGTTGCTTAAGTCCTCTCCATAACTGAAGTCAAGGCGAAGCACGGTTTCTCCTCAATGCCATGGTTGTTACACTTGATTTTGCCAGTGCACAGCAACGAGAGCTGTATGCACAGGTTTGGCCATATCAATGAGTATTACGCGCGTCAGTGATCGCTTGCTAGATGAAAAGAGAAGTCTCCCCTTGAGACAATAGCTGTTTGCCATCCCAAGGTTATACTCATTCTGTTTTGCTTAATTTTCTCTTGCGACAGGAAAGAGCTGTCTTCCAACATATCTCCTAGAGTACTGATATCTGCTGTGACCGAGTGTTACCACAAAGTTGTAATAAAACACAAGGTGAGAGAGAATACGTGTTTATGTGTAAAATTTTTGAAGTTGCTCTGGGCAATCTGTGAGAGAGCGAGGGTTAAACTAGGATTATCTTTTTTTTTTCCTTCAGGTGTGTGTGGTGTCACTTATGAGCCTGCTTGCAGATTGTGTTAGCGGCATGACGAAGGAGGATATCAAAACCCACCAGTCAAACCTGTTTAGCTTGTTTTTGGAAGTGCTGGATTTTAGAGTGCAGCACAACCAGGAAGTACGAATTTCAAATATAGATTTTGTTTTATGTGATGAAGACTTTTTAGGACTCCACGGAGTCTAAAGTACATGTAAGTTTGTCAACTCTTATTTCTTTTGCATATTTCAGGATGATGATGATTTAGTAGACAAGACAGAGGGTAGAGTTATCGAAGCATTTTTGTGTCTAGTGGTCAAGCTGTCTGAAGTATCCTTCAGACCAATGTTTCTACGGGTACGTGTTCATTTTCTGTGTTTGATTTGTTGTTTAATGATGTATTAAAACATCGAGGCTTTCCCTCTAAAGCCGGCTGGGCGTGTCTTTTAATGCTCTATTGTTTAGCTCCAAAATAGTTGGGTTTGCTGATAGGAGCTTGGATTTTCAAGTTCAAATTCCCAATTTTTGCGGGTAACTATCTGTTTATATCTTAACATGATTATCTACAATGTCAAAAATTTGCCGGAAAGTAAAACAAGTACGCTGCGCATCTCGGGACGAGCTAATTATTCAGTGACCTTTCTCGTTTGTATGATACAGTTAGAACTGCTTTAACTTACAAAGAGCAACTCACCAAATTTGCGGTCGCGCGGAGATTAGCGACTTCAGTAAATGCGTCTGTGCTCGCAGGCTGGGCTGGGGGGGGGGGTGTGTGTTGGGAAGGGAGGGGATAGAGAGGGTAAATGTTTTCTGTTTGTCTGTGCAAGGGTTCAGAGTGATATTCCTCCTTTAATTGGAGCCACATAGTATCTATAGGACTGTTAGAGTATATTTGTGTTTTTGCAAGAGGATGTTAATTTGGTGCCTGAAAAAGTAATCACAACTGTTACTTCGTTACAGCTGATAGACTGGGCGACCAGGTCTTCTTCCAGTAAGGAGCGGCTGCTTGTTTTCTATCGTCTGTGCGACAGGTAAAGAACATTTGGTCAATTATTGCGTGTTAAGATGCATTGTTTGACCGGTTTTTTCCCTTACTGTTAATCTTGTTTTATTTAACTCTTAGCGTGGCTGCTAAACTGAAGGGTCTGTTTGTGCTGTTTGCTGGTTATCTTGTCAAGAACTGTGCTTCCTTTCTAGATGCGGCCAACATTTCCAAAACAGGTAAAATGATAAGAAACGTTGAACTTGATCACTTAAATGCGGGGTGTGACATTTCGCCGCACGTTATTATCCCCAGTATACGCCATTTTGATATTGCGCAAGAGATTGGCTCAGTTTATTGTCGAATTACGGTACGAGCCCGTTTTGGATGACGCTGTCGTTCATTAGTTGGCTATTACAAGCTTGCGCAGAAAACTGAGTCCAAATTCGTCCCCAATTCAATCCCTTAGTGCAATAGGGCACAACACTGAGCCAGTCTCTTGCGCAACCTGAAAATGGCAAGGAAGTGATCTAAAAAATTGCGAGTCGAGATAAAAGGATTCTTTTTGTGTTAAGTTAATGAAGAGGGTTTAAGATAGGCTGTATCCAGTTAACTTGCAAAATGCCAAAACTGTTTGGCCTTGGTGTTTAGACGGTCACTAACGTATAACAGGTCAGTGCCAAAAGTTGCAGGAAAATTTGTTTATGTACCAAACGACACGTGTTTAGATTATTGTGCCAAAATAGGAGATGCTTTTTACACTGTGAGAAAAAAAAATTGTGCCAAAGATTAACCGTTTTCTTTTCCACTTCTGTCGATAGAAGAAGGCATCTTCCCAGACGTGTCTAAGAATAGAGGAACACACCTTACTTGCCTTCTACTGAACTACCTTTTGGATTGTTTACACAAATGTCTTTTGTACGACAATCATGGATTCCTGGACGGCGATCGATTCCAATGTTTGATGCAACCGCTTGTGGATCAGGTAAGATGTTAGGTGTGACACTTCACTTATGCCTGTCTTGTCAGTGTCCTGTTTTTAACTCACCGTATGATATGGGACCTTCCTGTCAATGTGTGTGACAGTGTGGTAATCTGGAAGTAAAAGTTGCGCACTACATGAAAGTGCGTGATGGGCTTGTATGTCCCAAAATGCACCTTTTAACAACACTGCAAGGGGGCAAGTGGACTGGAATGGCACGCGCAAAAAATCGGAAGTGTCCCAAGTTTTTTTGACTGGGTTTATAGAATTGGTCCTTGCCATTCTCATCTCCTCTTACGCGACTCTTGTCCCATGGGATTTCCCCCTTAGAGAGTCAAGAGTCTCTAACCTCCAGCTGAAAAACCAATCATGGCATCATAACATAACATTAGAGGGAAGTAAGTTTAGACAAAACACATCACATTAACCTATTTGCAAAGAGCCCAAGGTTGGAGGAAGCAGTATGTTATAGTAGAACAGGTCTCATAACAACTTCGTTTAATACTTCATATCCTAAATTCACTTCTTGAATCCATCTACTTAACGTTTGTTTGCAGACTGAAAATCCATTAGGAGGTGAAGCTGAATTCAAACAGCGTTTGACCAATCATTTGGTGCCCTGTCTCTCACAGTTTGCGGTGGCTGCCGGGAACGATGCGCTGTGGAAACCTCTGAACTATCAAGTGTTGCTCAAAACACGTCACAAGTCTGCGCAAGTTCGCTTCGCGGCACTGAAAGTATTGGAGGGTATCCACGCTCGACTAGGAGAAGATTTTATGGTCCTCCTGCCAGAAACCATTCCTTTCTTAGCAGAGCTCATGGAAGGTAGGTCACGCACCCTTCAATCCCCTCAGTCACGCAAGTTTCTTGTAACGCAACCCAACTCTGTATGATGAGCCAATGGCATGGTTTGAAAGGACTTTCGATGTGTTTTTAATGTTTTTTGTTTCTATCCACTTTTGTAGATGAATGTTTTGAAGTCGAACAACAATGTCAACATCTGATCTCGGAGATTGAACGAGTCCTGGGAGAACCACTACAGAAGTATTTTTAATTCTCGGACATCGACTCAAGTCATGCTGTTCAGCCTGTTCGAAGAGCCAGGGAGGGGTGGGGATATACAGGAACAATATGCTTACGTTTTTCCAACCCCCTCCGCTAGATTAATAGAGATTTTAAAGAACGACACGGCGATGACAAGAAGAGTTTCCAAAAAGTAGTAAGTCAAATCAGCAAAACAACAACTCTGCACGTGCATCACATGTTTTGGTAAATTTATTTTCCGCCCTCAGCACGACTTTAACGTGTAATTCTTTAACGCAACGTTTAAGGCGCGGTGTAAAGAAACAAGTGTTTTAAGTGGGGTCTTAAAAAATTGAACTGCAAGAAAATTCACTTACATATGACAAATTGAGCCAGTCGGCTCGCTTCACTTGCAGTTTTTTTTTAAATTTGCGTCCTGTTATTCGCCATTTTCCCCATTAAGTAACCTCGTCCCAGGCTAACTCTGATAACACGCGGCGTGGCTACTACTCTACGCATGTGCGTAGCTATATCACACCGCCAGTAATCCCATGAGCAGCTGTTACAATCTCATTGATGCATATCAGCATGGCCCTAACCGTCAGACCATCGTTAACGCCAATCAGTATCACGTGACCAAGCTTTCCCTCTGCTTGTGCTAAACTGTTTTATACGTCTTCAGGAATTGTGAATCTAAATATCGTGTCGTTTGAATAAAGACTTCAAAAAAATTACAACTTCTATTTCCTGCTTTAAACTCGATACTGTTATTTTTACAAGATATGCAGCACTCCTGGAGGATAATTGTCTTGTCTTTTTAGACCTGCCTATTGAACTTTTACATTAAAAAATGATACATTTAATGCAAAAATGAACATTTTATAAAAATTCTGCAGAATGAGATACCTCTCCTTGTTGTAAAAATGAAGCTATCATGCGAAATAAAAACGTTATTCTTTGACGTCAAATCATTGTTGCCTTGTGTGCCTACCTGTTTCTCCTGTAACTTTTGACGAGTAAACGAGTCGACCTGTTGTAGGTAAAATCGAACTAAGGCCTAGTTTGATTCAGAAAAGTCCTTTGTTCCCTTACCCTAATTATTCTTAGATTCTGGTTTGACCTACAAACAGAATTCACCTACAACAGGCAAACGTTAACATTTGTTGTTGTTCTTGTTGTTCTTGTTATTGTTTAGAACACATCTAGTAATACATCAATCCACAGGTAAACCAAGCTTAAAAATGGTTGCATAACAGGTAGGCCAAAGATTGCGTAACCTTCGAAGTATAAGGATTTGTAAGGGGATAAACTATTGTTTCTAACGCGACAAGCGAGAAACGTACCACTGATGTAAGGTGAGTCAGTTGTTTTCTGATTTTTCTTAGATCAAATCAAATTTTATTTTTCTAAAACAAGTAAAAAATTTGGGATTTTTCCAAACGGGTTAGTCTTTCCATCTTTTTATTATAGCCAAAATAGGCCAGGAAAATGTGTTTGAGAATATTCTACAAAGAAAAAAACCCTTTCCAAACAATAATAACCAAAAGATAAAAAGTCGAAACATTACGATTTTTCCAAAGGGGTTAGCCCATGGTTTTGGTTAAAAATTGGAAATTATTCCATCTTTTTAATAGAGACAAAAAAGCCCAGCACAGTGTGTTTGAGAGTATTCTAGAAGAAAAAAGTCTTTCCAGACTATAAAAACAACAAGTTAAAAAAGTCAAAAATTTGAGATTTTCCAAAGAGTTTACTACATGGTTTTGGTCAAAAATTGGCAATTTTTTCATCTTTTTAATATAGGCAAAAAAGGCAATGAAAATGTGACTGTCTGAAAATATTCTAAAAAGAAACAAAGCCTTTCCACACTATAAAAACAGCAAGTTAAGAAAGTCGAAAATTTAGGATTTTTACAAAGGGGTTAGTACATGGCTTTGGTCAAAAAATGGCCATTTTTCCATCTTTTTCTTTCAAGGCATATAGATCAGGAAAAGTGTATTTTAAGATATTCTAGAACGAAAAAACGCCTTTTTACGCTATAAAACCAAGAAGTTTAAAGTGTATTTTACGATATTCTAGAACAAAAAAACGCCTTTTTAGCCTATAAAAAAAAAAATTCAAAAAGTCCAGAAAACTGAGGTTTTTCCAAAGTGGTTAGTCCATGGTTTTGGTCAAAAATTGGCCATTTTTCCATCTTTTTTTTAAAGATAATATAAGGCAAGAAAATGTCTTTTACGATATTCTAGAACGAAAAAACGCCTTTCTAGGCTATAAAAACACGAAGTTGAAAAAGCCAAAAAATTGAGATTTTTCCAAAGGGGTTAGTCCATGGTTTTGGTCGAAAATTGGCCATTTTTCCATCTTTCTTTTTTAAAGATAATATAGGGCAACAAAATGTCTTTTACGATATTCTAGAACGAAAAAACGCCTTTCTAGGCTATAAAAACACGAAGTTGAAAAAGTCCAAAAATTGAAATTTTTCCAAAGGGGTTAGTCCATGGTTTTGGTCAAAAATTGGCCATTTTTCCATCTTTTTTTTAAAGATAATATAGGGCAAGAAAATGTCTTTAACGATATTCTAGAACGAAAAAACGCCTTTCTAGGCTATAAAAACACGAAGTTGAAAAGGTCGAAAAATTGAGATTTTTCCAAAGGGTTAGTCCATGGTTTAGGTCAAAAATTGGCCATTTTTCCATCTTTTTTTTAAAGATAACGTAGGGCAAGAAAATGTCTTTTATGATATTCTAGAACGAAAAAACGCCTTTCTAGGCTATAAAAACACGAACTTGAAAAAGTCCAAAAATTGAGATTTTTCCAAAGGGGTTACTCCATGGTTTTGGTCAAAAATTGGCCATTTTCCATCTTTTGTTTAAAGATAATATAGGGCAAGAAAATGTCTTTTACGATATTCTAGAACAAAAAAACGCCTCTCTAGGCTATAAAAACACGAAGTTGAAACAGTCCAAAAATTGAGATTTTTCCAAAGGGGTTAGTCCATGGTTTTGGTCAAAAATTGGCCATTTATCCATCTTTTTTTTAAAGATAATATAGGGCAAGAAAATGTCTTTTACGATATTCTAGAACGAAAAAACGCCTCTCTAGGCTATAAAAACACGAAGTTGAAAAAGTCCAAATATTGAGATTTTTCCAAAGGGGTTAGTCCATGGTTTTGGTCAAAAATTGGCCATTTTTCCATCTTTTTTTTTAAAGATAATATAGGGCAAGAAAATGTCTTTTACGATATTCTAGAACGAAAAAACGCCTTTCTAGGCTATAAAAACACGTAGTTGAAAAGGTCGAAAAATTGAGATTTTTCCAAAGGGGTTAGTCCATGGTTTTGGTCAAAAATTGGCCATTTTTCCATCTTTTTTTTTAAAGATAATATAGGGCAAGAAAATGTCTTTTACGATATTCTAGAACGGAAAAACGCCTTTCTAGGCTATAAAAACACGAAGTTGAAAAAGCCAAAAAATTGAGATTTTTCCAAAGGGGTTAGTCCATGGTTTTGGTCAAAAATTGGCCATTTTTCCATTTTTTTTTTAAAGATAATATAGGGCAAGAAAATGTCTTTTACGATTTTCTAGAAGGAGAAAACACCTTTCTAGGCTATCACGAAAACACGAAGTTAAAAAGGTCGAAAAATTGAGATTTTTCCAAAGGGATTAGTCCATGGTTTTGGTCAAAAATTGGCCATTTTTCAATCTTTTTTTTAAAGATAATATAGGGCAAGAAAATGTCTTTTACGATATTCTAGAACGAAAAAACGCCTTTCTAGGCTATATAAACACGAAGTTGAAAAAGCCAAAAAATTGAGATTTTTCCAAAGGGGTTAGTCCATGGTTTTGGTCAAAAATTGGCCATTTTTCCATCTTTTTTTTTAAAAGATAATATAGGGCAAGAAAATGTCTTTTACGATATTCTAGAAAGGAAAAACGCCTTTCTAGGCTATAAAAACACGAAGTTGAAATGGTCGAAAAATTGAGATTTTTTCAAAGGGGTTAGTCCATGGTTTTGGTCAAAAATTGGCCATTTTCCCATCTTTTTTTTAAAGATAATATAGGGCAAGAAAATGTCTTTTACGATATTCTAGAACGAAAAAAGGCCTTTCTAGGCTATAAAAACACGAAGTTGAAAAACTCCAAAAAAACTCAGATTTTTCCAAAGCGGTTAGTCCATAGTTTTGGTCAAAAATTGGGCATTTTTCCATCTTTTTTTTAAAGGTAATATAGGGCAAGAAAATGTCTTTTACGATATTTTAGAACAAAAAACGCATTTCTAGGCTATAAAAACACCAAGTTGAAAAAGTCCAAAAATTGCGATTTTTCCAAAGGGGTTAGTCCATGGTTTTGGTCAAAAATTGGCCAGTTTTCCATCTTTTTTTTTAAAGATAATATAAGGCAAGAAAATGTCTTTTACGATATTCTAGAAAGAAAAAACGCATTTCTAGGCTATAAAAACACGAAGTTGAAATGGTCGAAAAATTGAGATTTTTCCAAAGGGATTAGTCCATGGTTTTGGTCAAAAATTGGCCATTTTTCCATCTTTTTGTTAAAGATAATATAGGGCAAGAAAATGTCTTTTACGATATTCTAGAACGAAAAAACGCCTTTCTAGGCTATAAAAACAGGAAGTTGAAAAGGTCCAAAAATTGAGATTTTTCCAAAGGGGTTAGTCCATGGTTTTGGTCAAAAATTGGCCATTTTTCCATCTTTTTTTAAGAGATAATATAGGGCAAGAAAATGTCTTTTGCGATATTCTAGAACGAAAAAACGCCTTTCTAGGCTTTAAAAACACGAAGTTGAAAAAGTCCAAAAATTGAGATTTTTCCAAAGGTGTTAGTCCATGGTTTTGGTAAAAAATTTGCAATTTCTCCATCGTTTTTTTTTAAGATAATATAGGGCAAGAAAATATCTTTTACGATATTCTAGAACGAAAAAAGGCCTTTCTAGGCTATAAAAACACAAAATTGAAAAAGCCAAAAAATTGAGGTTTTTCCAAAGGGGTTAGTCAGAGGTTTTGGTCAGAAATTGGCCAGTTTTGCATCTTTTTTTTTAAAGATAATATAAGGCAAGAAAATGTCTTTTACGATATTCTAGAACGAAAAAACGCCTTTCTAGGCTGTAAAAACACGAAGTTGAAATGGTCGAAAAATTGAGATTTTTCCAACGGGGTTAGTCCATGGTTTTGGTCAAAAATTGGCCATTTTTCCATCTTTTTTTTAAAGATAATATAGGGCAAGAAAATGTCTTTTACGATATTCTAGAACGAAAAAACGCCTTTCTAGGCTATAAAAACACGAAGTTGAAAAACTCCAAAAAAAACTCAGATTTTTTCAAAGGGGTTAGTCCATAGTTTTGGTCAAAAATTGGCCATTTCTCTATCTTTTTTTTAAAGATAATATAGGGCAAGAAAATGTCTTTTACGATATTCTAGAACGAAAAAACGCCTTTCTAGGCTATAAAAACACCAAGTTGAACAGTCCAAAAATTGAGATTTTTCCAAAGGGGTTAGTTCATGGTTTTGTTCAAAAATTGGCCATTTTTCCATCTTTTTTTTAAAGATAATATAGGGCAAGAAAATGTCTTTTACGATATTCTACAGCGAAAAAACGCCTTTCTAGGCTATAAAAACACGAAGTTGAAAAACTCCAGAAAACTCAGATTTTTCCAAAGGGTTTAGTCCATAGTTTTGATCAAAAATTGGCCGTTTTCCATCTTTTTTTTAAAGATAATATAGGGCAAGAAAATGTCTTTTACGATATTTTAGAACAAAAAAACGCATTTCTAGGCAATAAAAACACGAACTTGAAAAAGTCCAAAAATTGAGATTTTTCCAAAGGGGTTAGTCCATGGTTTTGGTTAAAAATTGGCCATTTTTCCATCTTTTTTTTAAAAATAATATAGGGCAAGAAAATGTCTTTTACGATATTCTAGAACGAAAAAGCGCCTTTCTAGGCTATGAAAAAAGGAAGTTGAAAGGGTCCAAAAATTGAGATTTTTCCAAAGGGGTTAGTCCATGGTTTTGGTCAAAAATTGGCCATTTTTCCATCTTTTTTTTAAAGATAATATAGGGCAAAAAAAGGTCTTTTACGATATTCTAGAACGAAAAAACGCCTTTCTAGGCTATAAAAACACCAAGTTGAAAAAGTCCAAAAATTGAGATTTTTCTCAAGGGGTTAGTCCATGGTTTTGGTCAAAAATTGGCCATTTTTCCATCTTTTTTTTAAAGATAATATAAGGCAAGAAAATGTCTTTTACGATATTCTAGAACGAAAAAAGACCTTTCTAGGCTTTAAAAACACGAAATTGAAAAAGCCAAAAAATTGAGGTTTTTCCAAAGGGGTCAGTGATAGGTTTTGGTCAAAAATTGCCAGTTTTCCATCTTTTTTTTAAAGATAATATAAGGCAAGAAAATGTCTTTTACGATATTCTAGAACGAAAAAACGCCTTTCTAGGCTATAAAAACACGAAGTTGAAAAACTCCAAAAAAAACTCAGATTTTTCCAAAGGGGTTAGTCCATGGTTTTGGTCAAAAATTGGCCATTTTTCCATCTTTTTTTTAAAGATAATATAGGGCAAGAAAATGTCTTTTACGATATTTTAGAACAAAAAAACGCAGTTCTAGGCTATAAAAACACCAAGTTGAAAAAGTCCAAAAATTGAGATTTTTTCAAAGGGGTTAGTACATGGTTTTGGTCAAAAATTGGCCATTTTTCCATCTTTTTTTTAAAGATAATATAGGGCAAGAAAATGTCTTTTACGATATTCTAGAACGAAAAAACGCCTTTCTAGGCTATAAAAACAAGGAGTTGAAAAGTTCCAAAAATTGAGATTTTTCCAAAGAGGTTAGTCCATGGTTTTGGTCAAAAATTGGCCATTTTTCCATCTTTTTTTAAAAGATAATATAGGGCAAGAAAATGTCTTTTACGATATTCTAGAACGAAAAAACGCCTTTCTAGGCTATAAAAACACGAAGTTGAAAAAGTTCAAAAATTGAGATTTTTCCAAAGGGGTTAGTCCATGGTTTTGGAAAAAAATTTGCAATTTTTCCATCTTTTTTTTTTTAAGATAATATAGGGCAAGAAAATATCTTTTGCGATATTCTAGAACGAGAAAACGCCTTTCTAGGCTATAAAAACACGAAATTGAAAAAGCCAAAAAATTGAGGTTTGTCCAAAGGGATTAGTCCATGGTTTTGGTCAAAAATTGCCCATTTTTCCATCTTTTTTTTTAAAGATAATATAAGGCAAGAAAATGTCTTTTACGATATTCTAGAACGAAAAAACGCCTTTCTAGGCTATAAAAACACCATGTTGAAATGGTCGAAAAATTGAGATTTTTCCAAAGGGGTTAGTCCATGGTTTTGGTCAAAAATTGGCCATTTTTCCATCTTTTTTTTAAAGATAATATAGGGCAAGAAAATGTCTTTTACGATATTCTAGAACGAAAAAACGCCTTTCTAGGCTATAAAAACACGAAGTTGAAAAACTCCAAAAAAAACTGAGATTTTTTCAAAGGGGTTAGTCCATAGTTTTGGTCAAAAATTGGCCATTTCTCTATCTTTTTTTTAAAGATAATATAGGGCAAGAAAATGTCTTTTACGATATTCTAGAACGAAAAAACGCCTTTCTAGGCTATAAAAACACCAAGTTGAAAAAGTCCAAAAATTGAGATTTTTCCAAAGGGGTTAGTCCATGGTTTTGGTCAAAAATTGGCCATTTTTCCATCTTTTTTTTAAAGATAATATAGGGCAAGAAAATGTCTTTTACGATATTCTAGAACGAAAAAGCGCCTTTCTAGGCTATGAAAAAAGTTGAAAAACTCCAAAAACTGAGATTTTTCCAAAGAATGGTTTTGAAAGGGTATAAAAAAAAAAAACGCCTTTTATACGAGATTTTTCCAAAAAAAAAATATCACGAACTTGGGTTAGTCCATGGTTTTGGTCAAAAATTGGCCATTTTTCCATCTTTTTTTTAAAGATAATATAGGGCAAAAAAAGGTCTTTTACGATATTCTAGAACGAAAAAACGCCTTTCTAGGCTATAGAAACACGAAGTTGAAAAACTCCAAAAAAAACTCAGATTTTTCCAAAGGGGTTAGTCCATGGTTTTGGTCAAAAATTGGCCATTTTTCCATCTTTTTTTTAAAGATAATATAGGGCAAGAAAATGTCTTTTACGATATTTTAGAACAAAAAAACGCAGTTCTAGGCTATAAAAACACCAAGTTGAAAAAGTCCAAAAATTGAGATTTTTCCAAAGGGGTTAGTCCATGGTTTTGGTCAAAAATTGGCCATTTTTCCATCTTTTTTTTAAAGATAATATAGGGCAAGAAAATGTCTTTTACGATATTCTAGAACGAAAAAACGCCTTTCTAGGCTATAAAAACACGAAGTTGAAAAACTCCTAAAAACTGAGATTTTTCCAAAGGGGTTAGTCCATAGTTTTGGTCAAAAATTGGCCATTTTTCCATCTTTTTTTTAAAGATAATATAGGGCAAGATAATGTCTGTTACGATATATTAGAACGAAAAAACGCATTTCTAGGCTATAAAAACACGAAGTTGAAAAAGTCCAAAAATTGAGATTTTTCCAAAGGGGTTAGTCCATGGTTTTGGTCAAAAATTGGCCATTTTTCCATCTTTTTTTTAAAGATAATATAGGGCAAGAAAATGTCTTTTACGGTATTCTAGAACGAAAAAACGCCTTTCTAGGCTATAAAAACACGAAGTTGAAAAACTCCAAAAATTGAGATTTTTTCAAAGGGGTTAGTCCATGATTTTGGTCAAAAATTGGCCATTTTTCCATCTTTTGTTTAAAGATAATATAGGGCAAGAAAATGTCTTTTACGATATTCTAGAACGAAAAAACGCCTTTCTAGGCTATAAAAACACGAAGTTGAAAAACTCCAAAAAACTCAGATTTTTCCAAAGGGGTTAGTCCATAATTTTGGTCAAAAATTGGCCATTTTTCCATCTTTTTTTTAAAGATAATATAGGGCGAGAAAATGTCTTTTACGATATTTTAGAACAAAAAAACGCATTTCTAGGCTATAAAAACACGAAGTTGAAAAAGTCCAAAAATTGAGATTTTTCCAAAGGGGTTAGTCCATGGTTTTGGTCAAAAATTGGCCATTTTTCCATCTTTTTTTTAAAGATAATATAGGGCAAAAAAATGTCGTTTACGATATTCTAGAACGAAAAAACGCCTTCCTAGGCTATAAAAACACGAAGTTGAAAAGGTCAAAAAATTGAGATTTTTCGAAAGGGGTTAGTCCATGGTTTTGGTCAAAAATTGGCCATTTTTCCGTCTTTTTTTTAAAGATAATATAGGGCAAGAAAATGTCTTTTACGATATTCTAGAACGAAAAAACGCCTTTCTAGGCTATAGAAACACGAAGTTGAAAAAGCCAAAAAATTGAGATTTTTCCAAACGGGTTAGTCCATGGTTTTGGTCAAAAATTGGCCATTTTTCCATCTTTTTTTTAAAGATAATATAGGGCAAGAAAATGTCTTTTACGATATTCTAGAACGAAAATACGCCTTTCTAGGCTATAAAAACACGAAGTTGAAAAAGCCAAAAAATTGAGATTTTTCCAAAGGGGTTAGTCCATGGTTTTGGTCAAAAATTGCCCATTTTTCCATCTTTTTTTATAAGATAATATAGGGCAAGAAAATGTCTTTTACGATATTCTAGAACGAAAATCGCCTCTCTAGGCTATAAAAACACCAAGTTGAAAAAGTCCAAAAATTGAGATTTTTCCAAAGGGGTTAGTCCATGGTTTTGGTTAAAAATTGGCCATTTTTCCATCTTTTTTTAAAAGAAAATGTAGGGCAAGAAAATGTCTTTTACGATATTCTAGAACGAAAAAACGCCTTTCTAGGCTATAAAAACACGAAGTTGAAAAAGTCCAAAAATTGAGATTTTTCCAAAGGGGTTAGTTCCTGGTTTTGGTCAAAAATTGGCCATTTTTCCATCTTTTTTTTAAAGATAATATAGGGCAAGAAAATGTCTTTTACGATATTCTAGAACGAAAAAACGCCTCTCTAGGCTATAAAAACACCAACTTGAAAAACTCCTAAAAACTCAGATTTTTCCGAAGGGGTTAGTCCATAGTTTTGGTCAAAAATTGGCCATTTTTCCATCTTTTTTTTAAAGATAATATAGGGCAAGAAAATGTCTTTTACGATATTCTAGAACGAAAAAACGCCTTTCTAGGCTATAAAAACACCAAGTTGAAAAAGTCCAAAAATTGAGATTTTTCCAAAGGGGTTAGTCCATGGTTTTGGTCAAAAATTGGCCATTTTTCCATCTTTTTTTTAAAGATAATATAGGGCAAGAAAATGTCTTTTACGATATTTTAGAACAAAAAAACGCATTTCTAGGCTATAAAAACACGAAGTTGAAAAAGTCCTAAAATTGAGATTTTTCCAGAGGGGTTAGTCCATGGTTTTGGTCAAAAATTGGCCATTTTTCCATCTTTTTTTTAAAGATAATATAGGGCAAGAAAATGTCTTTTACGATATTCTAGAACGAAAAAAACGCCTTTCTAGGCTATAAAAACACCAAGTTGAAAAAAGTCCAAAAATTGAGATTTTTCCAAAGGGGTTAGTCCATGGTTTTGGTCAAAAATTGGCCATTTTTCATCTTTTTTTTAAAAGATAATATAGGGCAAGAAAATGTCTTTTACGATATTCTAGAACGAAAAAAAAACCTTTCTAGGCTATAAAAACACGAAGTTGAAAAAGGTCCAAAAATTGAGATTTTTCCAAAGGGTTAGTCCATGGTTTTGGTCAAAAAAAATTGGCCATTTTTCCATCTTTTTTTTTAAATAATATAGGGCAAGAAAATGTCTTTTACGATATTCTAGAACGAAAAAACGCCTTTCTAGGCTATAAAAACACGAAGTTGAAAAAGCCAAAAAATTGAGATTTTTCCAAAGGGGTTAGTCCATGGTTTTGGTCAAAAATTGGCCATTTTTCCATCTTTTTTTTAAAGATAATATAGGGCAAAAAAATGTCTTTTACGATATTCTAGAACGAAAAAACGCCTTCCTAGGCTATAAAAACACGAAGTTGAAAAGGTCAAAAAATTGAGATTTTTCGAAAGGGGTTAGTCCATGGTTTTGGTCAAAAATTGGCCATTTTTCCGTCTTTTTTTTAAAGATAATATAGGGCAAGAAAATGTCTTTTACGATATTCTAGAACGAAAAAACGCCTTTCTAGGCTATAGAAACACGAAGTTGAAAAAGCCAAAAAATTGAGATTTTTCCAAACGGGTTAGTCCATGGTTTTGGTCAAAAATTGGCCATTTTTCCATCTTTTTTTTAAAGATAATATAGGGCAAGAAAATGTCTTTTACGATATTCTAGAACGAAAATACGCCTTTCTAGGCTATAAAAACACGAAGTTGAAAAAGCCAAAAAATTGAGATTTTTCCAAAGGGGTTAGTCCATGGTTTTGGTCAAAAATTGCCCATTTTTCCATCTTTTTTTTTAAGATAATATAGGGCAAGAAAATGTCTTTTACGATATTCTAGAACGAAAATCGCCTCTCTAGGCTATAAAAACACCAAGTTGAAAAAGTCCAAAAATTGAGATTTTTCCAAAGGGGTTAGTCCATGGTTTTGGTTAAAAATTGGCCATTTTTCCATCTTTTTTTAAAAGAAAATATAGGGCAAAAAAATGTCTTTTACGATATTCTAGAACGAAAAAACGCCTTTCTAGGCTATAAAAACACGAAGTTGAAAAAGTCCAAAAATTGAGATTTTTCCAAAGGGGTTACTTCCTGGTTTTGGTCAAAAATTGGCCATTTTTCCATCTTTTCTTTAAAGATAATATAGGGCAAGAAAATGTCTTTTACGATATTCTAGAACGAAAAAACGCCTCTCTAGGCTATAAAAACACCAACTTGAAAAACTCCTAAAAACTCAGATTTTTCCGAAGGGGTTAGTCCATAGTTTTGGTCAAAAATTGGCCATTTTTCCATCTTTTTTTTAAAGATAATATAGGGCAAGAAAATGTCTTTTACGATATTTTAGAACAAAAAAACGCATTTCTAGGCTATAAAAACACGAAGTTGAAAAAGTCCTAAAATTGAGATTTTTCCAGAGGGGTTAGTCCATGGTTTTGGTCAAAAATTGGCCATTTTTCCATCTTTTTTTTAAAGATAATATAGGGCAAGAAAATGTCTTTTACGATATTCTAGAACGAAAAAACGCCTTTCTAGGCTATAAAAACACCAAGTTGAAAAAGTCCAAAAATTGAGATTTTTCCAAAGGGGTTAGTCCATGGTTTTGGTCAAAAATTGGCCATTTTTCCATCTTTTTTTTAAAGATAATATAGGGCAAGAAAATGTCTTTTACGATATTTTAGAACAAAAAAACGCATTTCTAGGCTATAAAAACACGAAGTTGAAAAAGTCCTAAAATTGAGATTTTTCCAGAGGGGTTAGTCCATGGTTTTGGTCAAAAATTGGCCATTTTTCCATCTTTTTTTTAAAGATAATATAGGGCAAGAAAATGTCTTTTACGATATTCTAGAACGAAAAAACGCCTTTCTAGGCTATAAAAACACCAAGTTGAAAAAGTCCAAAAATTGAGATTTTTCCAAAGGGGTTAGTCCATGGTTTTGGTCAAAAATTGGCCATTTTTCCATCTTTTTTTTAAAGATAATATAGGGCAAGAAAATGTCTTTTACGATATTCTAGAACGAAAAAACGCCTTTCTAGGCTATAAAAACACCAAGTTGAAAAGGTCCAAAAATTGAGATTTTTCCAAAGGGGTTAGTCCAGGGTTTTGGTCAAAAATTGGCCATTTTTCCATCTTTTTTTTAAAGATAATATAGGGCAAGAAAATGTCTTTTACGATATTCTAGAACGAAAAAACGCCTTTCTAGGCTATAAAAACACGAAGTTGAAAAAGCCAAAAAATTGAGATTTTTCCAAAGGGGTTAGTCCATGGTTTTGGTCAAAAATTGGCCATTTTTCCATCTTTTTTTTAAAGATAATATAGGGCAAGAAAATGTCTTTTACGATATTCTAGAACGAAAAAACGCCTTTCTAGGCTATAAAAACACGAAGTTGAAAAGGTCCAAAAATTGAGATTTTTCCAAAGGGGTTAGTTCCTGGTTTTGGTCAAAAATTGGCCATTTTTCCATCTTTTTTTTAAAGATAATATAGGGCAAGAAAATGTCTTTTACGATATTCTAGAACGCAAAAACGCCTTTCTAGGCTATAAAAACACGAAGTTGAAAAAGTCCAAAAATTGAGATTTTTCCAAAGGGGTTTGTCCATGGTTTTGGTAAAAAATTTGCAATTTTCCATCTTTTTTTTTAAAGATTATATAGGGCAAGAGAATGTCTTTTACGATATTCTAGAACGAAGAAACGCCTTTCTAGGCTATAAAAACACGAAGTTGAAAAAGTCGAAAAATTGAGATTTTTAAAATATTGGTCATTTTTGCACCTTTTTATTTCAGGGAATATAGGCCAGGAAAATGTTTTTTACGATATTCTAGAACAACGAAACGTCTTTCTAGGCTAGAAAAACAAGAAGTTGAAGGTTAGTTAATGGATTTGGTTGAAAATTTGGAATTTTTCCATACTTTAAATATAGGCAAAATAGCAGAGCAAAATGTGTTGGAGAATGTTCTAGAAAGAAAAAAAGCCTTTCCAGACTATAAAAAGAACAAGTTAAAAAAGTCTAAAATTTGGGATTCTTCCAAAGCGGTTAGTCCATGATTTTGGTCAAAAATTGGCAATTTTTCCATATTTTCAATACAGGCAAAATAGCCCAGCAAAATGTATTTGAAAGTATTGTAAAAAGAAAACAAGTCTTTCCAGACTATAAAAACAACAAGTTAAAAAAGTCGATAAAATTGCGATTTTTCCAAATTGGTTAGTCTATGGTTTTGCCCAACGTTTGTTTTCTATCTAGAAGATTATTTCTAGCCTTATTTTGACCAACAACAAATAAAGAAAAAAATGGAAGTTTTGGCCAAACCATGGGTTAACCCCTTTGAAAAGTGTGATTTTTGGGACTTCAAAGGAATGAAATTTTTATTGCCAAAAAAGGTTTCTTTTCTATCTAAAATATTATTAAACATTATTTCTACTCATATTTTGAGCGAAAGGAAAGAAAGAAACAAAATTCCATTTTTAGCTTTTTGGGACTTTGAAAGATGACATTAGTTTTCGCCAAAAAAAGATTTCTTTTCTATCTAGAGCATTATTAATCATTATTTTTTTTCTTTTGGGACTTTGAAAGATGGAATTTTTTCTCGCAATAAAAAAGGGTTACTCTTCTATCTAGAACATGATTTCTTGTGTCATTTTGACGGAGAACAAATAGAGAAAAAAATTGCATTTTTTGACTAAAACAAGGGTAAACGCCTTTTGAAAATGATAATTTTGGGACTTTATTATCAAAAATGCTTTTTTGCAACCAAGATCATTATCAAACACTAATTCTTGTGGTATTTTCAGGAGGAATAAATAAAGAAAAATAAAAAAATTCAAATTCTGCTACAAGAACTATGGGTTTACGCCTTTGGAAAAATGGGATTTTTCAGACATAAAAAATTGTTTTGTTTACAGTCTAAAAAGCATTTTTTTATCTACAGCATCATCAAGCACTATTCGTTGTCGTATTTTCACCAAAAACAAATAAAGAAAAATTTGAATTTTTGGATCAAAATCATGGGTTAACCCCTTTGGAAAAATATAACTTTTTATACTTTGAAAAATTGTTGTTCTCTGTTCCGTGTGTGTCCCCGGGGGCGTTCCGAACGTAATGCAGGTTGTCCAAAGGTTGTCTGTTATTCTCGCCAAATAACCAGCCCAATACCATTTGAGTTTGATTATCATTTCCATGATATCTCGTACTTTGTTTTTTTTTGCTCGGATCTATTGGACTGTTTTGTAATCCCGCCATGTGATGTTTAGCATGATTCCCTCACGCTCTCTCTGCAAAGTTCGGAGCTTAAAGGTTTGTTATTTCGTAACATTACAGGTCTCACATGCATAGTTGACTGTTGGTAAGATCAATGCTCTCGCGCGAGAACGTGTGAATGTGTACTACACAACAAATGTATGTTGTGGTTCAAATTTATCCTTGGTTTCACTGATTATCATACAGGACCACCGATACCCAACAACAAAGGAAAATAGAATTTAAACCAAGGATAAAATTGAACCAAAACATGAACACCCAAGAAGGATAACACTTTTATTTAATTTTCTTAAGTAATGCACAAAGTTCTAACTGTCAAATAATGGTTATTTTAAATTTTGACTGTACTACGCAGCAACAGACTTAGTGTGTAAGCAAAGGAGGGTTTGGACAAAACCATCTCTGCGAAGTACGTAGAGCAACTAGTAATCTGCGACAAACTATTTAAAAGTCAAGTATTAAAGGGCATAAGCCTGACTGGAGGTGTACAACATTGCAATTCTAAAGCTAATCTTTGGTTAGCTAAACTCACGAAGCAAGACTCTGGGAAATCTAGCAGAGCTGAGCTACCGCTTACAAATTAAATACAAGCGGTCAGACGGAGGCCAGAAAAAACCTGCCCATAAAACCCCGAGGGGAAAAAAGCGGACAGGAAATCTGGATAGGAACCAAGGCTCAAGCTCCAAAGTCCTTCCTACGGGACTTTTACATGGCAAACGAGAAACGACCAACTGAAACGAAGGTTGGTTTTGAAGGCTAGTCGAACAAGCCATGATAAGCGCTTCACCTTTTATGATCCTCTATTTCACGAAATGGTGTCTGTAAAAGTGACTTAATCTTGATCGTACATCTGCTGAAATGGTTTTAAAGAGGAGATAGATGCCAGCAGCATTTCAATCAGTTCAACATTCAGTGCTCTGTTCTTACAATCCATTATTTTTTTCCCAGAACAACAATTCACATTTCCGCTTCTCTGTAAGGCACGACACTTTATTGGGGCTCTAGGTTCTCTTCCTCTGATAAGCTGTTAATTATGAAAAAGAAATTTAAAATTCTCCGTCAATTTATCAGATGTAAATGAATCATTTTTCAGTAATAGGAGACGCATGTTTTGCGCACAGGATTATGGGATCGCCACGGGGCAAAAATTGCGAGTCGCTACAAAGAAATGTATGACGTGAAGTTGTTTCTCCGTTAAAAAGAAGTGTCTTTGGGCATAGAATGTTGTTGAAGTCCAAAAAACATCTTGATGAGATATGGCCTCTCATAAAAAGCCAGCCGTTGCTAAGGGAAATCGTGATAGAATATATTATAGAAGACCTATCTAAAAAAGAATTCATTATGTAATATGCTCATACCAGCCAAACTATAAAACTCGAAGATACAACAGTTCAACCAAAAGCAGCCGTCTGTGGTCAGTCAGGATTCAGGATTCCAAATCTCCACCTAATAGTTTTAGCTCCAATTATGCACATCCTCCCTTTGACCTGGAAAGACTGAATAAAAGCCGATCTAAAACAACAACACTAGAGACAATGAAGGAAAAAGGCTAGAAATCTGGGAATAGAATGTGCTCAACCATCACCTGTAGAAATAAAAAGAAACTACAAAGTTAGAATAAGTTTTTGCGTTGGAAAGAATCTCAATGAGAGGGGTATCGTATGGTTATTATATCTCCAGTATGAGTTTCCAATTTGAAAAGTACCGAAATTGGAGTGGTATCCTTACGTTTCTCTGTTCCCTGATTTATTGTGTAAATTCGGTTTGAGTGTCAGCGGTTTACGCAAAATACGTCTCAACGCCTATACACCCCGTCGAATTTCCACAAAAAATCAGTTTCCAAACAAACCACGATTCCCGTTGTCCACGTTAATAATTTTGGATTGGTATCCCTACGTTTCTCTGTTCCCTGATTTATTGTGTAAATTCGGTTGAAGTGTCAGCGGTTTACGCAAAATACGTCTCAACGCCTATACACCCCGTCGAATTTCCACAAAAAATCAGTTCCCAAACAAACCACGATTCCCGTTGTCCACGTTAATAATTTTGGTTTGGTATCCCTACGTTTCTCTGTTCCCTGATTTATTGTGTAAATTCGGTTGAAGTGTCAGCGGTTTACGCAAAATACGTCTCAACGCCTATACACCCCGTCGAATTTCCACAAAAAATCAGTTCTCAAAGAAACCAGGATTCCCATTGTCCGCTCTGATAATTTTAGACCGGAGTAATGTGGACCTTCTTCTCTTTAAAAAAGAAAGCGGAAAAAATAGAATCATGGTCGATAGAGTTTGCTTGGCAATCCCAAAGCGTGCTACCATCACCTGTAGAGATAGGAAGAAACTAAGAAGTTAGCATAAGGTTCCAATTTGAAAAGTACCCGAATTAGCGTGGTATCCCTACGTTTCTCTGTTCCCTGATTTATTGTGTAAATTCGGTTGAAGTGTCAGCGGTTTACGCAAAATACGTCTCAACGCCTATACACCCCGTCGAATTTCCACAAAAAATCAGTTCCCAAACAAACCAGGATTCCCATTGTCCGCGTTGATAATTTTAGTTTGGTATCCCTACGTTTCTCTGTTCCCTGATTTATTGTGTAAATTCGGTTGAAGTGTCAGCGGTTTACGCAAAATACGTCTCAACGCCTATACACCCCGTCGAATTTCCACAAAAAATCAGTTTCCAAACAAACCACGATTCCCGTTGTCCACGTTAATAATTTTGGATTGGTATCCCTACGTTTCTCTGTTCCCTGATTTATTGTGTAAATTCGGTTGAAGTGTCAGCGGTTTACGCAAAATACGTCTCAACGCCTATACACCCCGTCGAATTTCCACAAAAAATCAGTTCCCAAAGAAACCAGGATTCCCATTGTCCGCTCTGATAATTTTAGATCGGAGTAATGTGGACCTCCTTCTCTTTAAAAAAGAAAGCGGAAAAAAATAGAGTTTGCTTGGCAATCCCAAAGCGTGTTACCATCACCTGTAGAGATAGGAAGAAACTAAGAAGTTAGCATAAGGTTCCAATTTGTAAAGTACCTGAATTAGCGTGGTATCCCTACGTTTCTCCCTGTTTATTGTGTAAATTCGGTTTGAGATTTTACGCAAAATACGTCTCAACGCCTATACACCCCGTCGAAATTCAGTTCCCAAACAAACCACGATTCCCGTTGTCCACGTTAATAATTTTGGATTGGTATCCCTACGTTTCTCTGTTCCCTGATTTATTGTGTAAATTCAAAGTGTCAGCGTCGTCTCAACGCCTATACACCCCGTCGAATTTCCACAAAAAATCAGTTCCCAAACAAACCACGATTCCCGTTGTCCACGTTAATAATTTTAGTTTGGTATCCTTACGTTTCTCTGTTCCCTGATTTATTGTGTAAATTCAGTTGAAGTGTCAGCGGTTTACGCAAAATACGTCTCAACGCCTATACACTGACCCCGTCGAATTTCCACAAAAAATCAGTTCCCAAACAAACCAGGATTCCCATTGTCCGCGTTGATAATTTTAGTTTGGTATCCCTACGTTTCTCTGTTCCCTGATTCATTGTGTTCATTGATTCATTGATGCAAAAGAGAGAGTTTCCAGATTTTAGATTTCCAGGGGTTGGCATCTCTGCGGCCAGTGTGGTGCCTTGGTTGATGGCTTCTTGCAAAGTTCCTATGGATATGTAAGTTGTAATTAATTTTTATCTCAGGTAATTTGTATTTTTCTTTTATTTTAACTTCATTAGCAATACATTAAAATTCCACCCCCACCAAAAAAAAATTACCTGAGATAAAATATTACCTATAACATATACATAAATTAGTCTACATGTTTTTAACTGAGTGTTTATCATATAGTGAATTGTTTAACATTTGCATCATGCATTCTGCTTGGTACATGTATCAAGGCATCAACAGCAAATTTGTTTTGAAGATAGCATTATCTAGTAGCAGCCTCGGGGGGTCTTGCAATGTTACCTACCTCTTCAGCTGATTAAGGCAAGCTTTCGGTTCAAGTTTTCATGCCCCCAGGTGGCCTCTGAGGATTACAATGAGTGCCTCATGTTCAATTTGCCTTGCACAGATATTTTTCTGAAAAATTAAATGTGTTTTATTACGATCAGACTATAATTTCTACTTACACTGTGGTTATCTGTGTTTGCTTACAATGACTAAGAGTACTAATTAACAATTATTCCTTGAGCCCGAATGGGCTCTGAGTCAATAGCCCATGAGGCCAAAGGCCTCATGGGCTATTGACTCAGGGGTCATGAGGGTGAGAGGAATAATTGTTTTAGTAAAATCCAACTAGCTGGTCAAAAATATCGAGAATAAAAAAATTCTAGCTGCTTAAAGCTAGACTTTAATCCTTTGTTGCCCCCCAAAAGCCGGCGCTTTTTGCTACTAGTGGGCCTAAAGGCTCGGGAAATTACTAGGATTTGGACAAAACATGCGTGAAATTATTCCCTAATTTCACTCGTCACCATTTGATTACACATACAAATATCACATACAAATTGTGCTATTATTTGTTTTTCCCGGCTGGAATTTTTCCAAGTAATCATGCTTGCCAGGTAGCCCGGTGAATGAACCAAGCGAGGAACATGCACACTGCTTCTAATCTCTATATAAAGCTGGTCACTCTGGGCTGGCCCTTTTCAAGCAATACTGGGATAAAAGTCACCTCAGCAGAGCTCTCCAGTCCAGCTCATGTGTTCAGGCCCCTAATTTAAGTTGCATTGTAACGCAGTTTGCATGTGAAAGCTTTGGAATCTACTGCTTTTGTGGTTCGTGTATGAGAGAAATCGACTTGATCTAATTAACCCACAAGGGTTTTAAAAATAACTGTCATGCAAGCAGTTTGCACGTGAAGAAGATTCATGAAGAACCAAAAAAGGTTATTGTTTTCTCAGTAAGATTTTAAGAAATCACCTCTTTCCCAACATATGCAATGAAATTATGCATCACTCAATTTTACAAGTAACAGGCAAATGTCTGCTAGCTCCAAAAAAAATTATCAAACTGCCGAAATACTTTATGCGTGGCGACTCATTCCATCCTCATTTCCACCATTGAAACAATCCCACATTCATCTCATGCACGATCACGGAATTTTCCATCATTGCATGACATCTTCTTTGACTCTTAACAACTGGGGCAAAAATACTGTCAAACTCTTGGCTATAAGCCAAACCCATCAATTCCAAAGTAAGATTTAATTCAGTGTTTAATACTACCAACGATTCAAAAATATTCATTACTTCTAAAACTCAAACAACACAAAACAATTGCGAATGGCTACAAATACCCAAAAAATTGACCTGGCTAAATGATAACATCATATCAAAAAACAGAGCTATTTCCTGTAATATGATATTTGATATGTCATTCCTCATGAACACATTTTTATAAACACCTGACAGAAAGCACGAAAATGGCTTAAACTCTCAGGTGTGATCCAGTCCTGTTTTAAATTCCAAATATTTTTGACAGATTTAATCCCTGGATTTAATACTTCTAAATATCTGAAAAAACCGCCCATAACAGAAAAGGTAAGGTTCAGATAAAGTTCATCTTTTCCTCCGCATCGACAATTATCCCTGCGTTGCTTCAACATGTTCATCGCTTTTAATTCCTTTGTCCACACACTGTTGGGAATTGCTTTTCTTTGTTGCAAGGTTTTTGAGATTGTAAAAGTGGGATCAAATATGTACCCTGTTAGCAGAGCTTTCTTTCCGGTATGCTTTTTATCTTGTATGAGACATTCGTGTCGCTTGGCTTGTTTACATTCAAATGTATTGCATGCCTATTGCAACTTTGAATCCACACAAGTGATCTTGATTACTTTATTTGGACGACGTGCAAATAATAATTAATGTTCTTTCTCGTTCATTATATTAAAAGTCTTCGAAAATAAGAAAGGTATAATTAAAATTCTAGTTTATAGTTTTTTTTATTGATATTATTCAGATGGAAGTGATTTTTGCAACAATTATAACAGGAAGCTGGGGGCGATTTGCGTAGGGTGCCTCATGCGTTTTGATCAAATTCAGATTTCCCATAAATATGGTATTGGCAGCTTAGAAATGTAAAATAAACTATAAATACAATTTTGGTGTTGTCCCGGGATGGGACATTTGTACCCCATTTTTAACCCCCATTGTGGGGCATTTGCAGCTTTTCCAAAACAAGATGACCAATACTCGACAAATGCCTGTGGGGGGGGTTGGGGAGTTGGAATTGACTGAGCCATTAATAAAGAATGTAATTTTGCCAGGAAAGTTGTCTATTTTGTGATGATATATAATATCTAAACAAAACAGCCCGAAAATCGTTCGAAAATATAGAGCAACTAGGAATTTTCTACAAATTTATTTTCGGACGCTGTTACATAATGCTAATGAGATTAAAGATAACTAGCATAATGATTCAACACTCATGATTTCCTGTTTACCTTCAGAAGACACTTTATTTTTTTAGTTTTTCACCCAAAGATCGCGTTAAAAACAAGCATATATGAATTTACAGATAGAATTCATCAAAATAAGGAAGGCTTTGAAGGCAAAAAGCTAAGCGGGAAGGAATTCGTCGCGTTTGAAGAGTATCAGAGAGTACTGTGTGGCAGACATAGCCGGCTCGGCGATTCTTGCTATTTTCTTACCTGGATTTTCGCGTTCATCTTGCTTGTTATCCTCCAGAATCCTTTAAAATAATTTGCTTGACTTGTATTTGGTCAAAATGCGTCGATACAAGCCTTCATGGTCATTCTTCGCAAACCCCGCAACAAAATCATTGCCGCATTTCAAAAACATGGTTCCGTTACGCTAATAACCGACCGGAGACTGGAACTAGCCACATAATTGGGCAAAATTTGTTGGCCAAATTTGGAGTAACGCAAACAGTGAAAACAAATCAAAGTAGACAGACTGCAAATTATCTTAGTTGCTAAAAAATATATATCTACGTGTCGCAACTGTTCATCAGTAGGATGCCTAAAATGCGTGCAATTCCACAATTGGTTTCGGCTCCATTAAATCCTATACCAATTGCAGAACATTTTAGGAGGAGCCACCCACCATGTGAGCACAGTCACGGACAATGTACAAGTGAGGAAAATAACGCAAAGTAAAATTAAGACGTTAATAAACGAACTAAATGTACACGTCAATTAAATTGCGAATTTTTTTTCGTTAAAGGTCCTGAAGCTCCTAGTGAGTCTCGATGCTTACACAAGCAAGACTAAATATGATTTGTAATGCAGCGAAGAAATAATTATGTCACCGCAAACTGCATCATGTCCAGATGTGAAGTATTTTAGAGTTCTTCCTGATCAATTTCTTACGGATGATATCATTGATTCGGGTGCAGGAGGCAGACTCTAGCATTAAATATTGTTTTCTCACACTCAGAGAGGATACCAGTTTCTTTTTCTTGATTATTTCATTATTTTTCGTTTTTCTTTTGTTATTTTACGTTATTATTAATTTTTACAAAAATTATTTTATTATACTTTTTTTCATGAAAATTATTTTTATTTTTTCATGTTCCGGGATGTTCCGGGATGTTCCGGAATGTTCCGGCATGTTCCGTGTTCCAGGTTTTATCGACGCCCTTAAACTCGCGCGTATATAAAGGAAAGTACTTATAGTTGAAATATATAGCCAGTATGTCAGAAAAAAATCTCGATTTGCTTGAACAGGGGCCACGAGGAATTGGTGGGTAATGATGACGTTTCTATTGTTCGCGCCCGCAAGTAGGGAAGGGTACAAAGAGAAAAAGCCTTTTCAGACTATAAAAACAAGAAGTTAAAAAACTCGAAAGGGTTAGTCTATCGATTTCTTCACAAATCTGCAATTTTTCCATTTTTATAGGCAAAATAGGCCAGGAAAATGTGTTTGAGAATATTTTCAAATTTACAGGTCAATTTTTTTTACATGAAATATGCAACTCGCCTTCAAAGACATTCACGACGATCGTTCTATCGTTTCTAATTAACATTATAACTTCCAGTTACATATGACAGGAAGTATCAAGAAAACTGATAAATCTGATACAAAAACAATATATTTATTGTAGTTCTGTATGATAAGATGATTTGCAATCGTAAAACTTAAGCCACTATCATCGATATTGCTCCTCAGGCAACTCTTTTCTTGTTTAGGTAATTTGATTATTCTTCTATAACAGAGTTTATTCACAACAAGTCATGCCTTTCCATTTTCTCAAGGACAATACAATACAATTTGGCCTTTTTTACATAGAAATAAAGACATTAACTTAAAAAGCATTTTCATCCACCAGGCACACTATATTTCTGAGTGCATTTCTGGAAATTTTGGAAATCAACGAACCGCATCCCGCAGTACAACGTGAAACGATTATAAGGCATTGGCTGGTAGTTCGTCTCTCGCGAGAAAGCATATCCCTTCCAGAATGTATCGCTTGTCTGGTTAATTAGCTGCTCGTTCAGTTCGTAGATTCGCTCTGAATCGATTAGAGTGTTTTTCGAAGGATACTTTTTGCTGAAGGTGTAGTCCACTTGCCACACTGGATTTGAGAATTCTGAAGGATAGCAAATTTTACAAATGATTATGATCAGTTTGGAGAATTTGTATGTGCATATCAGAGCTTAAGGGGTAAAGCGGCTCGCAGTGGAGTCTGGCTTAAAGAGAGTTAGCTGTAATACATCCTCCACGATCTGCATAATCCTTCATATCATACTCAGTGCTATCCAATAATTGCTTAATGTCATTCACGGTGAAATGTGTATGACAGGCTCGTTCATTGTTTCACAATAGTAACTTGTTCATAACAATGATAGCCAAGTTTGAAGCTGCAAGAAGAGGTCAGTTTACTGAGTTGTATTTAAGAAAAATGCCACAAATCACATGAATGCCAATCTTTTCAAGAAGATGAAAAAAGTGCAAAGCCGCGCGGATACAAAGAAAGATTTCTACTCTAGAAAAATCTTTATTAACTTTATTAAATCAAAACTCACGTGTAGCCATGACTAGATCCATGTAGTACTGGGTGTAATCTGCTAGCGACTGTTGATCTGTGTCAAGAGAGACCAATCTGAAAGCCGGATTGTTGTGGTAAACAGGGGAGATAGCGGGAGCAAGTAGAACAAAGGACTTTGCTGTGATACTGGTCTCTGGTTCAAACATTTGGAGACGAAAGTCATCTTTATGCGAATGGGCAAAGAACTGACCTAGACGAAACAGAAGGAAATGTTGTCATTTACAGAACGAAGTATGAAAACACTTAAATGCTACAGTTCATTTGCGAACTTCACCGTGAAACTGAGGTGTTCACACCTGGTCAATAAGGCTATGTCCAGTTTAAGTTATAATGGATAGAAATCGTTCTTCAAAGGCACCCAACGACAATTTTCGGGAAAATATCTGTTCGGAAGACGATTTGAGATCTAGAATTTTCGGAACATTTGTTGTAAAATTTCTTGCTTGCTTGCCTCTCCTAGGATTTTCGAACATCTAAAAAAAGGTAAAATTGCCCATCTTCAACGGATTTTTACCCTAAAAAGGTCACCTAGAATTTTCGGGAGCCTTTTTTCTGGCTGAAATTTTCGAACAGGTAAGTTTTGATCCCTATAATTTTCGGATGACTAGACTTTCAGCTAGGAAATCCGAACAGATGAAAAATTTATAGGGGATAAAAATATGCCCACATCCACCGTTTAAATACTAAAACACGTTTAGCAATGCTATGCTTAAGTGGTTTTGAACTTTATTCTCGTTGGGTGCCCCTGGTTCTTAAATAGACAATCGTAAAGTTGAAGGTTTGCATTTGTTTCCAAACATAAATGGAAAACAGCATCTATCAGCTACATACCAATTACTACATCACTGTAGTTCTTTGCCACAAGTCGCACGTAGATTTCAGTATAATTATTGAACCAGTAAGGCTTGCTGCTAAATGTGTCGATACTAATAAAAAAGAGAAAAAAAAAAGAAGATCATCATCAACAAGGGATTCACTCTTTGGGGAAGTTAAAGGGACAGGTTCACAGTTCAGAACGTGCTCGTTAACCAAAATACTATTTTTCTGCCGGGACATGCTGTATCATCTACGAAAGCAATATGATCATGTCATAATGCTGTCAAAGAACCAATCTGCACACTCCCCTGGAAGTCACTTGATCAACTCAGGTGCAAACAGCTCCATTAATTTTTCTGCAATTTTAGTACTCCTCCATCCTACTTCAGGTTACTCTGAAATACACTTCTTCTTTGAAATACACTCTCAGATCGCTGGGATACATTTGAGTGGGATTATTAACTGATAGAATTAATAATAAATTAGAAAAATGTGCTGAACCATGAACCTGTCCCTTTAAAATAGCAACGAGCAGAAATATGCCATAAAAATATCCCGGCATCAGTTCAAGAGTATCTCACCCTGCAGGGATGTGGCTGGCCAACATGGCTTTTTGTCCATGACTCTTAACAAGTTTTAATTGATTTTCCAGCCAAACCAATTGCCTGGAAGCCTTCTGATCGGTTTCCACACTTCGATTTACCGCTGCTGACCAATAAAGGCTGTTCAATACTAGCAGGACCACTTTTCCATCTAGAAAAAAGAAAATACATTGAGAAGGTAAACATCACTGGTGACAGGTCTCTGTCAGTCACCGTCATATAAAAATATCAAGTGGCCGTTATGTAATTAAAAGCAAATGCATGTGTGTTTAAACACCAGAACAACTCTTCTTCTTGGCATCAAAATGTTATTTGAGCTTTTTGTTTTATTTTACCATTTGACATTTTCCAGGGAGCCGCGGGCAATTAGGGGGGATCAGGGCAATTGCATAGAATAACAAGATAGAATCACGCCCATTAGAAAAATAAGGAAAGGTGGGGTGTTCTGGGCCGAACCTGAAACAGTAGATTGTCTCGACCCTACGTGAGACAAGACTTGTAATGTAATGACCTTACCCAGGACATTCTGTTGCTTTAGTATTATGCGGTATAATATCATGTGCTTTTTGCTCTCAAAGAAAATTGAAGTCTGAAGTCTGTAAGATTTATTCGCAATGGAATATTAAAGTTGTTGTTGAATTGCTATCAAGAGGAGAAGTTGTTTTGGAGTTCGAACTGAACATGGGATACCCTTGAGGTTGGGTTTCAAAGGTAACTGTCATTTTGGCCATGTAAAATAAATTCTCACACTTTTTTAATTGTCAGTGACAATGTAACTAAAAATGAAGCAAGACGCGGGTGCAGAGAAGAAAGAGAATCTCTTGATTAGCACTCTCTCAGTAAAATTTTAAACTGTCTTATTTGCATTTTCCCAAGTGACATTTTTCAACGGTCCCAATTCTCTCAAGTTTTAAAAATGGTTGGGGATTTTAACAGATAGAATGAATACCCCAAACAAACAATTTTTTTAAGGAATACTCAGGTGCAGCAAACCACACCCTGCACCACCACCACACCCATGAGTAAAGGGTAATGGTATCCTCCATTGCATTCCCCACTTTCTTGCTAAAGGTGATTTTCACTCTCGGTTATATGAACACACACAAATATAATGATAATCTTGGTATTGCACTGATTACCTACAATGCTTGCACTTTAAGGTCAGTATGAGTGAAAATTACCTTTAATGCCAGTACTGCACCTTTTAGTGGAAGTGATTTTCAATGCATACAGCACCTTTTTGTGAGCGGTGATTTTTTATGAACACATGACATGCTAAAAATTAATGATAATCTTGGTATGGCACTGGTTACCTGCAATGCTTGCATTATAGTATCCACCCTCTAAAAAGCTTTCCTGCAAAATAGCTTGGGTTGTAGGCTTCTTTACACTGCCAGGGCACTCAGAGCACATTATAAGTGATTCCCAAGAAGACAGCACCTTTTGATACCAGTCGTCACCAGCCTTAGGTAAAACATAGTGGCCTGGGAGATCATTATTTCCAATCATTGGAAAAATGGGAATCTTTGGAAATCTTGAATGCATCTGTTTACTGACTGTGGCAATGTTGTCCAGCACTCGCTGAGGGCCAGCATAGCTTGTCCACATTCCATGACCTGAGAAGTCTCCTAATGTCAACAACAAAATAATAATATTAAGACCGTACATATTCTCTGATACCTCCGTGCAGTTGTCAAGGTCTTCATCTTGTAATTTTAAATAGTGTCCTTGATCATCATCAATACAATATCTCTAAAGAATTATACCCCCATCAGATCAAGTGTCCCTTCTGAACAGTAAAAAAAATCTTTTAACTCACTTCTCTAATATGCTCCACCCTAAGCTTTATCGCCATGATTTCATTTTTTATTCTAACAATCACTTTCCAGCTTAAAGCAGAAAAATGTGACCATCAGTGTTCGGTGGCAAGCTTCACTGGTTGACTTAACTGTATATCCATTTTTATTATCACCATGTAATATTTACTCATGGCTGTCAACCCCCCACATCTTCAAATACTGAGAATAAAATTATAGGAAAGGGATGATAAATGACATCATATGTGACATCACATGATGTCATTTGTGCAAAAAATACTTGCTGACTCCGATTGTCACCGAATTTGTGATGACACAAAACACGCGAAAACCAATCAGATTATTATATATCAATGGCATACTGGAGTTGATAAGGAAATGTTCTATGTTAACATTAATATTAAACTAGCTCAAACGACCCAAAATAGTTGAAATTTTATTGTCGGAAAGTCAAGTCTTCTGAAGAAATGGTATACTTCAGTGATTATCCAGGAGATTTCATTCTCTGATCTGGAGAGCGGGAGATAATAGTCCAAAATCTGGATTCTCCCGGATTAACTGGGAGAGTTGGCAGCACTGCACGTTTACTGATCTTTACAATTCTAGTTGTGTATTTTCTAAACTTCAGTAGATTTTATCATGTTTTATATATATTTATATGCAATAATAATTGGCTGCACATGAATTAATATCAGCGACACTGTATAGCTGATTCATTTCTGCAGGCTAAATAAAGTGTTTACTTTACTTAACAAATTGTTTTATTTTTTGTGAGAAAGTCCAAGTAAGCAACTGCCCTGTAAACAATCAAGAGTCTGAATCTGAAACACGTTTCCAGAATATTCAGAGAATTAAAATCTGCCTACCTGTCATCAAGATAAATGCAATGTCTTCCTCTTGACTGACATTTTTCATAGCATCTAAGGAATTTTCCACCAGTGTTGCTGGGGAGTCACATCCAATCCTTCCATATTCAGCAACGTACTTTGCCGTGCTATTTGATACCTGTTGTCGGCAGAAGGAGCTGCTTGAAATCATCTTGTTATAAAATGGATCATAATGAACGTCTGATAAGTGGATAAACTTGATAAGGTTGATATCACTTGTTGTCTCTGCAGCTTCATTTTTAGAGGACTCACTTGTGGACCAACTTTTACGACGTCCGCTTTCATAAGTCACAATTAAAACCACGATTAATATACAGCAAATTAATGTCATGAGACCAATCAAGCATCTTGCTTGTAAAGTTTTCTTCTTCCATCGTTTGTGTTCAACCAAGTAATAGTGCAAATTCTCTTGATGACTTGGAGAGTCTAAATCATCTCCTGGCAGGATATGCCTGGTGGAACCATCCATGACATATATAGTGGCTCTGTATGTAAAAATCAGATGAAATCGAGTCAGAAACAGTTTTATTGTTATATCTCATGTCGGTGACTTTTATGTAACGGCAAAAAATTCAGGACAACAATGACAATTAATTGATGAGAGCACAGGCTTACCAACCTTCTTTTTTTGAGGAGTTAACTAAATGACACAAGTAATAGCCTGCATAACAGGCGCTTTATGAGCCAAGCGAGGCAAACGCAGTATTTTGCGCAAAGCGAGAAACAAGTGCGAAGCGCAAGACAAGGGGACGAGAAAAATAAACCGCCTGTTGCCAGTCTATTGTTCTGGCTCTTCTGCCCACCTACGCTCACAAGTATTGACTGACGGTGGTGATGTCAAAAGGACCAATCAAAACACAACCTATTACTCAAAAATTGTCACCTTTCGGGCTACCAGGAACACTGACAGCACCATAAAACACAGGAAATTACTGTGAGGGCAAAAGCTTATGAGTCGCGTTTGGCCTATCAACACTTAATTTAAAAAAGTTAGTAAATCAGGCTTTTTCCTAGCCTAGATGGAAGCAATCCAAGAATATCTTTCCTCTTAAGCAATAAATTTAAACATTTCTTTTGTTTTTTTTTTTTTAATTTCTGGAAAATTTGGAAATAGGTGAAAGGTGTCTCGAAAAGCATCGTCAAAAGAACATGAATGTGTGACAGTTATTTTGTTCCAGACAAACAAGCCAGAACAACGCGTCATTAATGACCAATTGGAATGCAATGTTCATGTAGTGAATGTGGGAAGAGCTAAAACAATGGACTGGTAACAGGCGCTTCATTTTTCACCTCCCCTCGTCTCACACTTTGCACTCCTTTTGTGCACAGTGTTCGCCTTGCTTGGCTTATAAAGCGCCTGTAATGCAGGCTACACAAGTAATCAGTCATCAAGCTTTGAACAGTAATGACAGATGCATGGGTACTGCTTCTCCTTTGGATCAAAATCTAATCTCATTACTCAAAACCATGATCAAGTATATTTTAATGTTGTAGTTATCCATTTTTCTCTCCAATTTTAGATTTCTGAAAGCATTATTTTATATTTGACACAACACCTCATTTTTATGGGCAACCCACTTAATATGAGCAGTACCCTGTTAATACGGACACTTCCTTTGGCCCCCTCAGCATGGCTGTGCTCTAGCAGAGCCTGCTGGCCCCTGGCGCCTAACTTTTGCTCTCAGGTGACTAGAAAATCTTAGTTTTTTTCAGACAAATCATATGCTGGGCAACCCTACAACCCTGGTCAAAACTCTTGGGACACTAATGCAATAGCATGTCAAATTGAGGCATCTTCCCTGCCCCCTTTATTCAAGTTTTAATTCAACACAATCAACACTGCTTGGGGGAGAGGGGGACAACAGAAATAGCCCCTTATAGCAACATCCCCAAGCTTTTTTAAGAGGTAGAATATGAGTAGAATATGAGTAGCATTCGCGTGTTGGGGTCAAAATTTGGAATGGGATACCTCAAATTCTTAAAGAAAGACCGAAAAAAGCTTTTAAAAGATCACTAAAAAAATGCTACTCGATATCCTTGAAACTGAAGACTCCTATATTGATGTGGATACGATCATTGTGAAAATGAAAAAGTAATTCTCTTGTCCTTTATTTTCATTTTATTTAATTTTTAAAACTTCACTTTAATATTGTCCTTGCATTTAAGTAGAATAGTATCTATTTAATGTAAAATATATATAATTATATAACATCTAATTTCTTTGTATTTGTCTAGTTTGTAGTATAGTACATTATGTAGCTTGGCCTGCCTCGAATAACCTCGCTAACTGCAGGCCAGTCCCAATGTATCTTTTGTTATATTTCGAAATTTAAATAAAAGTTGAAGTTGAAGTTGAAGTTGATTTAGCAAAGTGCGTCTTTGTGCCTAATTTCCTCAAGTGTCCCAAGACGTTTTGACCAGGGTTGTAGATTTTACAAGTCCAGAGGCGGAGCACTGGGATCCCTTCAATTTTCCTTTAAGAGCACAGCCTTGCTCAGTGTCCATATTAACGAGATTTGACTGCAATTTTATAACAAAAGTCTGAATGTTTCTGAGCACTTTCTTAACCCTTTAAGCCCCAATTTCCACAAGCCAATTCTCCAAACTGATCTCTATACATTTCTTTAAAAAATAAGTTGAGAGAATTTGAGAAAAGATCACAGCACTTTCTCTTTGGTGATCATTTAATTAATTCTCATAACCTAATCTCCTGACATTGTATGGATATCGTTAGGAGAAAATTGATGTTGGTCACAATTGAGACTAAAGAGTTAATGCTTTCATTTGATAATTTCAGTTAGTATTACGTGACATATCACTTTTTTAAAACTTAATATTGATAAAACACAGTAACCTTCACACAAACTGACAAGTAGTCAGATTAACAAAAGGCAACACCACAACAGTGACGGCAGTCCTGGCAGTTCTAAAACCAGGCTTGACCAATGGAAGAGCGGTCAACTGATCACCGGAAGTGGCCTTCAGTCCTTTGCGTTTGACTTGAGGCTGTGTTGTCCTTGCTAAACTCTGCCTAATGCTAATGGTATGCCTGTGGTGGGAACACAGTCGCCCTGATTGGGGACCCCTAAGGGATTTGTCTTGTAATAGAGACTTTACAAATATTTACAACCAGTCTGGATTCGTTACAGCATTATAAAGATCCTGTTTACTTTGAATCGTGTTAGATCAATGGCTTTGAACAGCGATAAGGAAGTGATCTACATGTGATCTAGGCGCCTACCTACAGTGGCTAAAAAATAACGAATTAAAATCAATTACTTTGAAATATTGTGATAGTGGCGCTGAAGTGTATGAGTTAAGTAGCTTTATACTCAAGAAAATAGGGCAAACAATCTCAGAAAAAAGCCAACAAATGAAAGAATAAAAGGAAAGCTTCTACCGAGTTTTTGCGCGATCAGATATATAAGGAGTCTGTGTCAGCACGTATCATACCAGTACGTGACAAGGTTTAAGCCCACATTTCTAAGCGTACATAACTTAAAACGAGATCAAAGCTAAGGCATACATACCACTTCCTGATTGCTTCTGCTTGAGAGTATTTCCAGTAACGACAGCTATTACAACTCAGCTCAGATCGATGATCTCAGACTCTAAACAACGGATCGGATCAACCATCGGTCAGTAATATGAACTCCAAATGACAAAGTTTGTTGAACAGATATCACTTATACACCGTACGACAATTTTGATGCACCTATGTCAACTCATTTTGACCCCTTAGTCAGCTGGAGTGCTGTGTCAGGATCGTATTGGTTGACAAGAGACGATATTTTGGTTGTCGGAGCTGAAGCTATTGTAGCGTAAAGGAAATATTTTGTTGTCGTCCTTGCCGCGCAACTTGATACAGCCGTGAAGTCCATCCTGTGACAAAATCTTACCATCTAGTATAGGGTGAGGAAACTGTGAAGAGATGATGCTTTGATTTGGAACAGAATTCCACTATCTAGGCGAAAGTGTTTACGTGAAGATGGAGATCTATTAAACCATCTAAAATTAATCGAGGAGCGCCAGAAATAACATGTTTCAAATAACTATCAGCTTTAAATATTTTGAATGGTTTAATGTTTGACCTTGTCTATTTTTGGCCAAGGGAGGGCGGGGACATTGTATATTAGGTTGCCAGGATATTTATTTTTTAAACTCTCATGTTTTGGATCAAATAAAAGTAGTTGCAGTTTATTCATGTCACAAGCTAAATGCAAGCTTATCTAGTGTAGTAAAAGATAAGTGTTCACTAGCTTGAAAAAACTTAACTGCGGCGCCAAGGGGAGGGGTCTACAGCGAAGAGGAAGGCTATGTGCTCTCTGGAATTAGGTGAATTAAATTAGTGGAATTAAATTAGTGGAATTAAATTTAGACTAATAGCTTTTGCAATACTGTAATTCCTTTATGGTCATGCAAATAAAGCTTTTGGTGGTGTGGTAGGTGTCGTTATAATCACAGTTCGCTTCTTTAAAGAGTGAGCAACGGTTTGCGTCTGAAAAAAGGTAACCGTTTAGAAAACATGGCACACAACCATGCACGAATCTCTTCAAGGGGTATCTCGTCCAGTGATCTAGTGATATAGGCTGTTGTCAACCTAAAAGTAGCCCCCTCCCCTCAAAAAAAGTCAAATGCCATTTTGCTCCCCTCTCTGAAATACTTCTTGTCATAGTTCACCTCTGCGATTCCAATTTCCTGTCTTTCTTAAAGACAATAAAAAGAAATAAAACAAAGACAATTTTAATGAAATTCTTAATTATAATTTTTTGGTTCCGTAAAGATGGCTGGATCGTATTGGTCAAGATTTTTTGGCTTCTTTTTTAGCCGCTAAGTTAATGACTTGTGCACGATATTATACTAGCCTGCATTTTTCGCATTTTTGTGTTTCACGTATTTTGTTTAATTTTCTGTGTTTCGTCATATTTGCCAATATCTTGATTTACAAACAAGGATGGACTAACAAAAAAGACCGAGGGACTTGAAAAATCTTTCGTTTCAACCGGAACATGTTCCATACACTATTTTACTATAACTGTGGGAAGCCTGTCTTTCGTTCTACCAGCGGGGTTTCTGTAATGGGAGTCATTAAATCGGGTTCATATTCCATAGACACATTTTAAAAAAAACTGGGGCAAAGCAATTTATTTGTTTCAATCGCAATGGGCTTTTACCATGCCGATATGAAATCAGGAGGCGATTCTTTGTTTCAACAATATTGGCTTCGTTCTTTTTTTTTTAATACTTTTTTGTGGACCGATCGAGATAAAGTCGAGATTTATTAGAAAGTGCGCCAAAAAAAAAAAAAGAGTCAGAGCCCGTAAACAGATAGAAATGATGTTTTTTTACTTCGATATTGAGCTAATTGAATTAATGAAGGAAGTTGAATCAGCACCATATTATATGGTGATTCGAACCGGTTCACGATATATATCGAAACCACCGGTCGAAACTTGAGATTAACCAAGTAAAAAGATATTGGTTAAACCGCACCGGCTGGCCGCCCTCTTTATTTGAACACGATGATATTCCTTCACAAATGAAATAGTCTTGAGCTTTTTTTTAAGTCATTTTTTAACGGTATTTTTAAGGCATTTGCCAACAGAATAAGGCAATTTTTGAGCTTAATTAGTCACGGAAAAGCAGTAGCAAGAAAAATTGAATTGAAAATTGCATTAAAGAACACACTACAAATAAAACGAGAAAACAGTTTAAGAAGTTTCTTTTTTCAGTCGAAGCTCTCGTTGGCAGCCACCCCGGAATTTCGGAAAAGCCGTGATCGTCTGCTGTAGTAGCCTGTTCCAAGCGTTCAGATTTGGAAAAGCCGTGAAAAGTATGGGAGAGAGGTGCGGGAACCTCTCCCCCCTCCCTCGTTTTATTTTTACGCTGCTGTATCTAAACGCCTGGAACAGGCTACTGCTGTAGAGCTTACAAGAGCTTCAGAAACTCATAAATATAATTAATACAGAAAAAGAACAAAAGAAATGCTAAAGTTTAATGAGAATCTTCGTATCTGATAGAAACAGCTAAACTTAACTTTACGTCCAATTTTTTAGACCATTGGCAGTGTGCAGGTTCATTGATGTGTTGATTTTTATGCCATAAGACTCTGAGTGGCCGCTCACGGGAGAAATCCCAAAAGTGGTCGCGGTCGCTTAAGAGAGCCTTTCATTACAAAGTCTAAGTCACAATTCACACGGGGTTTCACAAATGTTGTCGCAGAAATGTTTGTCGCAGAAGCATTCCCATTCGTGAGCTTGGGATACCTGTGCCTCAACTTGGTACCAGACTCTTTCACCATTGCCCGGCAACATGGCGGATTGCGGCTGATCTCAGTTACTGAAATGTCTACTAGAGGATGGTAGAACCGTATTATGTCGGTGTCGATGTCGGCACCGCAAGTGTAAGGGCAGCTCTCGTCTCTGGTAATGGCAAGATCGTATCATCAGCCATCCGGCCTTTAAAAATATGGAAATCCCAGCCGAACTATTTCGAGCAATCGTCGGAAGATATATGGGGAAATGTCTGCACAGTGGTCAAGGTAGTTGTTACTCAATTTTATGATCTGGGACCACCGGAAGAGGGGGGCGGGGAGTTGAGTGCGGAGCATGGGGGTGTGCCACACCCTTCTCAAAATCCTTCTTTTAATATTGCCTTTCAATTTTACTTTTTCTTGTATTTCTGGGGATACTGCCACCTCCCTCCTGTGAAAAGGTAGCAAGTATTCAGGAAAAATAATCTTCCTTTAAAACCTAGTTGTGCTCCTAATTTTACATATTTGTAGGAAGTTTCTTCTTCAATAAGCAGTGACAAGGATTTCATTCAGAAGATAAAGGGCATTGGTTTTGATGCAACATGCTCATTGGTTGCTCTAGACTCAGCTGGGAATCCTGTGACTGTCAGTCCAACACAGGATAACCAACGAAATGTGATAATGTGGCTGGATCACCGAGCAATTGATCAAGCACAGAGGATCAATGACACGAAGCATGAAGTACTGTCTTATGTTGGAGGATCTATTTCACCAGAAATGGAGATGCCGAAATTGCTTTGGTTGAAAGAGAACTTACCTGAGAAGTGTTGGAAAAAATGTGATCTTTTCCTGGAGCTGCCAGAGTTTCTCACTTACAGAGCTACAGACAATCCAACAAGGTTAGCATTTTACGATCCAAGAAAATCCATGAACCAGAAAATTCCCCAACATCATCTCAAAAGAAGAATGTTAGTTGATCCTTAAATGTGGTAGTTTTACTTATGCTATCTATCTTAATCCAGCCTGTGAGCAAGATATCTGGGGGGGCTCTAGAGAGGCGGGGTGCTCTGAGAGTAGTGGACAGTAGAGAGAGCTTGCTCGCAGGCTGTTCTTCATCTTGTTAGATGTGTTCATTTCAGATATATTTCAATATTTTGTTTCCTCAGATCCATGTGCTCACTTGTTTGTAAATTCAATTACATGGGTCATAACTCACAGTTGCGTGAAGGTAAGTAGACTGATTTCACGCCAACAAGCACTGTATTGGTTTAGAAGAAGTCACATCTTGCCCACCCACCCCTCATTGCATGGTTTCTCATCTAGCCTTGCCCCAAACCACACCCCAAACAGATCTATTCATGGCGAAAATGCCATGACAATATCTTGATACATATTGAAAAGCCCACTTTTTAGTTTTTTTTTAAAGTATTTTAATATTGGCAGGTTCATCTAACAGTGGCTGGGCCCGGATTCCTTTTTAAAGATCCCTGGATTGGTTTGGAAAAATCCTGGCTACGCCCCTGCGCCTTGCCCCAACCCACACCCCAGATCTGTGATGCGCTTTGATACATATATGTGTTGGTTAATATTGGCAGGTTCATCCAACGGTGGCTGGGTGGATTCCTTTTTAAAGATCATTGGTTTGGAAGACCTCGTTGATACTGAGTACTCCAAACTTGGTAAGTTAGTGTGCATACATGACAGAAATGTAGTTCCTTGTGCGATTCTTGCAATATACTACATCTACCAGGACATTTTGTCATTTACCTCTCACTTACCCTACTCAAGCATTTCTTTCTGAAAATCTCCTGAAAATGTTTACTTTGTATACTTTTATCTTTAGGATGCAAAGTAAGCAGTGGGGGTGAGCCAGTTGGCAAGGGTCTGACACTCAGAGCTGCAAATGACCTAGGATTATGGGAAGGGATGCCAGTTGGCACCTCGCTGATTGATGCACATGCAGGGGGACTGGGTAAGAGTGGTTACCATAGTTACTGCACAAACAGTGGTTGATTCTTCTTCTCATAGCTGTAATCGTTCTCTTATTTTATGAAGGCGTCATTGGTGCGGATTTAAGTTTGCTCCTTGGCGAGAACATACCTTTAACTTCTCGTCTAGCTATCATTTGTGGGACATCATCTTGTCATATGGCTGTAAGTATTGCTGTGATTTGTTACCAAAAAGTTACATTTCTCATCAACCTTCTCCCTAGGTTTCTTCTCTTCTTTTCCCCTGGAGTGATATAGAGGGAGATAAAAAGAGAAGAGATTCTGATAACGAGGTTAATCCTTTAAGTGCCAAGAGTGGTCAATGCTAATTTTCTCTTAACGATATCAATACATAACCAAGAGAAAAAGGTACAACAGTAAATAAGATGATCACTTAAAGGAAAATGCTTCGATCTTTTATCAAATCCTTGTAATGTATGAAGATCAGTTAAGAGAAATCGTATATAGATGCTGAGACTCAAAGGATAAATTTTGCATAAAATTAATGGCGCTATTTTTCTGTGCTTCAGATCAGTCAAAAGCCAGTGTTTGTTCCAGGAGTCTGGGGGCCATACTATTCTGCCATGGTGCCAGGCCTGTGGGTAAATGAAGGTGGCCAAAGTGTTACTGGGAAACTGGTAAGAGTAGAAAGCAAAGGAAATGAAGTTTTATTTTGGCCTGCTAACTGTTATGTAGGTTTTTGTACTTTGAAGGCAGTGGGGTAGGATATACGTGATTAACTCTATTGCTCACGCTGTTGCTAAGGAGCCATTTTGTTGTGAAATTAACAGATTGATCATGTTATAGAGACACATGTGGCATATCCAGAATTGAAAGAAAAAGCTGAAAACAGGTTAGATACACCTTTTTTGTCTCTGAATCATTTCCTTTTGCATTTTGTTTGTCTGGGTATTCAGGACTTCAGTTCTAAGATCATTGCATGAGTCCTGTGGGATATTGTTTTTTGTTGCCCTAGGAGTCTGTAAAAAATAACCAGTGAGCAATAATGAGATGGAACTTAGGCGAGCATCCCATCTACGGACAGATACCAATACTTCTAGTTCCCCAAATGCCACAAAATCTTGGTTGAACTGTGGTTGTGTGGGTGTCCTGTGGCTCCTGCACGACTTAAACGTTAAAACCGTTGGCATGACATGACATCTTTATTGAATTCTTTCAGTGGTTCCTCCATTTACGAAGAGTTGAACAGACACGTGACTTCTCTGGCTGAGAAACGACAACTTATGAACGTAGCATTGTTAGCGCAAAATACCCACGTGATACCAGATTTCCATGGTAACAGATCGCCAATAGCTGATCCATCCATGACTGGAATGGTAAGCAATTTAAGAGGTGTTTTTCGCGACCAACAATAAACGCTAACGCTTAATTTGAAACTAGTCGCTTGTGCAAAGCATAAATTCTCTTATTGTCACGCCTACCATAGCAAAGAACAATAAACGCAAACGCTAAATTTGAAACTAGTCGCTTGTGCAAGTTATAAATTCTCTTATTGTCACGCCTACCATAGCAAAGTATTCAGCATTTTTGCCATCATTAGAAGGAAAAACGTTTTGCAGTTATGGAGCAATATAAATGTTTAGTAGCGGTGTCTGATAGAAATCTGGCTCCTGGTTGATTTGATCCTCCCCGGAGCAATTATTGAGCCGTAAATACGTATTTGAAATTTTTCCTGACAAGAAGTTCTGCGGACTTTTTTTTCTTTCAGATTTGTGGATTGACCCTTGTGACTGACATTGATAGTCTTGCTGTTCTGTATCTAGCTACGCTACAGGCTCTTGCGGTAGGTAATATAAGCTATGTTAACTTGACTACAGAGACCACTTGTTACAGACCAAGTGCTGAGTAACTGGAAATGGGGTGAAGTACGAGGGGTCCCAGGGGTCCTTACTCGCCCCCCCACACCCTCCGAAGTTTTCCATCCTACATCCTTCGAGCATCGTGAACTCTGCACTTCTTCTAAGAGAGAGGGTTGGAGACGATAGTAGGTGAAAAACACAGGTTTTCAAAGTTAAAAAACATTGTTTTTGTAGGTTTCCTTTACCTGAAAACATACATGGTCTCATGCAAAAAAGAGAAGGAAATGGGGAAGTGAAAATCGGTCGGATGCGTAACGTACTAGAGAACGCTTAAATTGAATCAGCCACTTGAAGAGCGATATTGTGGAACTTTCTGCGTTGGTAACGATTACAAAGGACAAATTGGCATGGTCCAAAGTTCAAAACACGTATTAACAAAAATCTGCGTTGTACTCCATCACTATCAGCTAACTTGGATGACACCTTGGCTGCTTTGAGTATGTCGCCACTCCCTTTTACACCCTCGCTCTTGTCCAACCATTCCTGTTCCTTGTTTTACACGTGTTTATCATGGCTGTTGCTTTTTTTCGTTTTTTCAGCATGGTACTCGCCACATCATTGAAAGTCTGAACAAAGCAGGACACTGCATCAACACTCTCTTCCTTTGTGGAGGTCTCAGTAAGAATGAGTTGTTTATTCAAACTCACGCTGATGTAACAGGTCAGTTCCATTGAAAGCCGAGCAAAGAGTTTCAAGTATAGCAGTGCTTGATAATCAATATTTGTAACGAAAGGAGAATCACTAAAGGATGGCAGACACTGCCAATACTAGCAGGAACTAAAATAAAATTTGACTTATTTTTAAGTAGCTTTTGTAAAAGGATTATTTAAGGGATAAAGAAATATTTTTTTCACAGGATTGCCCTGCGTGCTGCCGCGTGAAAGTGAGTCCGTGCTCGTGGGGTCAGCTATCTTGGGAGCATGTGCATCAGGCGATTTTTCCTCCGTTCAGGTTAGTGATTTAACAGAGGGTAGGTAGGTAGGCGGGCAGTTTTCCAGAATTTCACCAAGTTGTAAACACTGGACACCTGAAGCTGGTCTCTGCCCTTCGCCAGTCCTTGTCTTTTACCCTTCTATAAGACAGTCACTAACTACTGGTGCCAGCGATGACCCTCTTATAGAGATTTGCTGCATCTGGTCTGAAGCTTTGAAAGTAACTACATTAGGATAAGGAGATAAAAATTCTTATTGGACAAATAACACATCTAGAATGGGTTAATTGTACTGTCGACATTTTCTTTTTCGTAACGTTATTTGCTGTGTTTGAATCCAAAGGAGGCCATGAAAAGCATGAATGCAGCAGGCAAACTAGTGATGCCACAAGACATACTCAAACAGTAAGAAATAATAAAATACTACTTACCTACGCATACATTTTTTCTCTCTTCTGGAAGATCCAAAGTGTTATCTTGTAGCCTCTTCTTGTATCCAAACACCGAGAAGAGAGTGTTTCATCCGATATCCAAACTCTGAGAAATACTATATCAAACACGAGAAAGAGTGTTTTGCCTGGTATCGCATCACTGAGGAGTCGTGTACTCAAACGTGGGAAGGAGTGATTTATTTGATATCCAAACATTGAGAAATGATATACCACAAATGAGAATGAGTGTTTCACCTGATAGCCAGACACCGAGGAGTGACATCAAACATGAGAGGGAGTGTTTCATTTGATATCCAGATACTCTGCAGCGATATATCACACATGAGAAGGAGTATTTTATCGGATATCCAAAAAAAAACAAGAAGTGGATCGAGAGTGTACAAAAAACATTGTTTGACAGATGAAACACTCTCTCGTATGTTAGATATAGTTTCTCAAATAATCAATAACCGTAACGTTGTAGGGTGAGACTTAAGGATCTCAATACCAAAATTCGTTCGTGCTAGGGATTTATTTTGATGTTCATTCATGAATTAATAAAAAGTTGACAGAGTTTTCTCCTTCTCTTTGTTCGTTTTTCCCCTATTTAAGGAAGCAATTTTAACTACTAACCTTACGTTAATTCCAGGTATTATGACAAGAAGCACCAAGTGTTTCTACAAATGCTGCAGAATCAAGTGGAGTATCGCGCACTGATGAAGAGTTAACTTCATTCATTCTTAACGATATCAAAGTAAAAACTGAAGACAAATCTCAAGTACTGCTGGACTGGTTTTATTTGAATGGTCACGGCACAGGATTTCCTTCTCGGACGCAGACATTAAAAACTACTTTGTGTTTCTGTACAGTGTCTCACTCTGTCACGCAACCATAGGGTGCGTGACGAGTGATCGGGGTCACGACATTCGTGACATTGGCCGACAAATCCTATTCTCGCAAAACGAAATTTATTGTTGGAATATTCCTAGTCCATTTTTTGTGGACCTCTAGCCTCAAGTGTTAACAGAGTACACTCACTCCTAGTTTTAGGGCATGCTCAATTTGAGAGAAATCTCCATTTTTAGGGGACTGTCTTCTTGATCCCACACAATTCATTCTTTGTTACGCATGCGTAACTGGTGAGCAAATCCCCATTTGACAGAAACAATAACATAGCAGTCACTGTGATTACTTTGCACAACGCGCATGCTCTGGGAGCCTGTAAAGACAAACAGGGCATTTTTGTCCCCAGAGCTCATCGTTTCTTTATGTCACGTGGTCTTAAGCCGAGAGGCTCTGGGGACGAGAATGCAAACAGAATTTCACGCCAAAACGGCAGTCGCTTTACGCGACTCTTAATTAACTTAGAGTAAGACTTAATTTTGAAATTAAAAACATAAGTGCCGGCGAGGTCAGACTATATTAGAAAGTACAATGAAAATATATTGCATTGTAACAGAGTTTCACGACAGTAAGAAACATTTCACTGCGTATTTCCTTGCATCGGAAAAAGCTGTTTATGTCCAAAATGTAACCCTTCCTTGAAATACTACTCCCATCTGCACAAATTCACTGGCACATAGCATTCACTTCCACATTCCAAAGCGTTAATATGTGAACTGTTGACGAAATGTGGTTGACAGTGTACGTTTGAGTTTAAGAATGAGGTCCCAGAGAGAACTTTCAAATGAAAGCCGTTGAAGAACACTTTCCTGTCAGTTTGTTCGGTGATTCTAAGTCGACAAGTGTCTCTTGTTTGGTCTATGCACAGAACAGTACTTTCTTCTGGTTTAATTTAAAACACGAAGGTTGTTTACATGTGCAAACTTGGCCACTTGATAAAGCGAGTCGATAAAACCTCAACCAAGAACGTCTTCACTGAGCAGTATCCATTTTGAAATGTTGTTAAAAAATTTCAAAGGTTTTTCTTCTCGTATGGGAATCGCGGTGTCTCATCATTTAATCTTTTCCTTTGAAGTTTAAGTCATTCCCTCCTTTTCCCAATCTTCGCCTTCTAACTTGTTATCCGAGTCGTCCACCTCATCACTCGTGTTAACTTCGCCATCCTTCGCCTCGAGTTCGGTAAGCAAAGCTGTAGCCTCGGCAAGGGTGTCGGCAGCGCTTGAGGTTCGTTGAAATGTTCGGCTGGACGAGTATTCGTTGGATGATGACGTATGTGGTGCCCAGTAATGCTCGTTCATTTTTCTCTTGAGCCATTGCACGGCCCATTGCCAACGAGACGTGTTTTGAAGCAAATAATCCTTAGCTTGCGGGCATTTGTTAGCGAGTTGAACTAGAAATTTGATACACTGATAGGCGCGTCTGCTGTCAGCTGTGTTGCTTGACTTGATAACGGCTACAAATAAAAACAGGAAGCGACTGTAAGCTGGGAATGAACAGTACGAAGGTGCTTACATGATGCTGGTACCGCTACGTGTATTGCACGAGTTAGCCTGTATACAGTGCCCCCTCCCCTCCCCTCCTATGGACGAGTATGACTTGCATACCATCATGAACGTCACACAGGTTACACAAACGGTCTGATATAAATATATCAAACACAAGGAAGTGTGTTTCATCTGATATCGAAACACCGAGATGAGGGCTGAAAAAGAGGCGCAGCCGAGTTTCCTACCCCGACTTCAAGGTGTAGTGAAAGCCTGTGAAATACTCTCTCTTCTGTTTAATAAGGTTCCCAAATTAAAAAAGTCAGTGGTAATTCACCACTGTGAGGTTGCGCGGAGGACTGGGTCGGTGTTGTGTCAACTTGAACTGTCGGTCTGTGTTATCGAGTAATTATAACCCAGGCCTGCGCAACCACGGGAAGGTGAAGTAGTATCGTCCACCACCCCAGTCTCCATAGTCTCCGACGCAACCTCAGTAAAAGATTTCCAAACTTTCACAGCTCTTACCGCAACTTAACCAGACCTGTTAATAAAATTACCTAAAACTCCGTCACCCTGTTCATCAGCTACGCATTTTATTCGCAACAATTGTAATGGATCTTCCACCATCTGAAAAAGAAAAATAATGTTCTCAGTGAAAGAGCGAGCCTCCACAAAACTGAAAGAAAATCTGAAAGTAAACAAGACTTTAAGAAGACTTTGCAGACTTAATTAACATAGCTCAGGGTTGTCATTAAGAGCCGGGGGCCGGGGATTTTCCCCGGCTACTAAGAGAGTGGCCCCCGGCTACTTTTATTGGAAAATAGAAGGAAAATAGAACCAAAAGAAATCCTTTTTGATTTTTGTTGTATTTACCAAAAAATCTTATGACAAATAGCTTTATTTTTTCAATCAATGTTCAATTTCTTTATAAGGTTGTTAAGAATAGACCTTCCATGGTTTTTGAAGTAAGGAATGAAGAAAAAAGTCGACAAAAATCTGACACAAAACATGAGAAACAGTGGGGAGTCGTAAAGATTACTATTAACAGACTAGGGTACAAGAGTCATATTACCAGTATATCAAGAAGAGCTCCAAACAGGTATTTCATATCATTAGCGGAGACGGTAGCCAGAAGAACCTGGAAAATTAACACAAAAAAGGAAGGACAGCTGTCATGTAAACTGTGTGTTCAATTGGAAGCAGCATTTCTTGGGGTAGGGGAGGGGTGGGTCAGGTAAGAGGTACATTCTTCAAAGTCTTTCGCGTTTGTAGGAATCCCGTCTATCACGAACGACCAGATCTCGCTTCTCATTCTCGTAACGCTGGAGTTTGGCGCTTCACACACCGTTTTCGCGCTCCACGGAACAGCTTCACAGCCTGACATGTGAGCGAGTCTAAAGCCTCCGAGACCATTCTCAACTTACTCCTTAAGTGAGATACTCTATAGAAAGGTGTGACCCGTCCTCAGTTTCTTCATTATTGGTTTGTGAATGTTTCCTTGAGTGTGAGAGAGGTTTTCAAAACTAGTTGTTTCTTAGATCAGCTTCAGAATCTCACAAACAATCTAGCTTAATGGCAATGAAGTCTGCAAAGCTGAAAGCGAGGTACGAAAGGCCTTTGAATAGAGCTGTCAGTATAAGTCGTAAGAGTAAACAACATCCATTTTCTCCTAACAATATCGATGCAAATTCAAAAGAAGAGGTAATGAGAATTTACACAAATTTGTTTAACTTATTATTCTTTAAGGAAATGTATGGAGATCAATGTAGAGAATTTGTACGAGGATACTGGGGCTTAAAAAGTTGGGTCCCTCTTTCTTTTTTTTTTTCCAGTGTGTATGTGTTAGCTATTCGTACAAATGAGCACGGATAATACCTACCCTGATATGCTGTAAGACTTTAACACTGAAGTGTTCATTGCACCAGCTGCAATGAATAAACATGTTGGCGATCTGCTGAGATGTACCCATCACATCACAAATGGCTGTGGACATCTGCGGAAAGGAGGCAATTAGAAGCAATACTCACAACTCTCTGCAAGATGGACACCTCTTGGATCGGCAATATGTGTCCGTCTTATAGCGAGTCAACAAAAAAAGGAGTAAAGATAGGCAGGGACTCATTCCAGGTGTTCATGTTACAGAGGTGTCTGCCTAAGACAGTCAATGAAAATGACCGATGAAAGGCAGGCAGTGACTAGGTGACCATTTTAGGCAGCTGTCTGTTATAGAGGTGTTTTTAAGAGAGGGTTACCTTTCGAACAAATTCACGGTATCCGCCATCTTAATAGTAAGATGTCTGAGGTCAAAACAATGACAAATGATTTGCCGGTGGGGAAGAGGGGGCAAACAGCTGGTGAAAACGTCCAACGCGGGCAATCGTGGTCGAGTATGTTTATTGCAGGCAACAAATTATGAAGAAATTGTAATATCAAAAAACGACAACGCAAGAGTTCGAAGTGATCGTTGTGTCGTTTCCGGGTGTAATTACCACCAATTGCATGGATGTTTCCTACTTAATCAAAATTCAATAGCAAAATACGGGTAAATGGAACATGTACAATCGTGTACGTAAGCCTTACCTCTCTGATGTAAGTATCATTGTTTACACCAAATATAGCGTCTTCCATTTGAGGGGGAATGGGGATGAGTGGGTCTGTACGGGCCATATCCGGGAACGTGGGCCGCAAAGACCTGGGTTCTGAACCAGAAATTATACTCAATTAATTGCAGCAACAGAAATATTATTGCGCTAGATACAAAAGACGTAATCTGTGTTGAAATATGAAGGAATACAATGTGGTATAGTAATGTAAAGGGTTGCTTCTGGAAGCACTGTCTAACAGTAGGTGGAGTAGTAAACTATTATAACAGCCTACTTTCATATATTAAAATTCTAACATGACTAACATGACACGACTCCGAGGCTTTCTGAGAGCCATGTTAGAATTGAATATATCGAACGTGGGCCATTTCACGAGCCAAAAGCCCAAACTTCCGTAGCGGTACACACTCAAGAATGCTTATAGCCTATAGTTTGCCTATGGTATCACAGTACGGCGGTGCAGTATGTTATAACTAGTGCTGTTCTATTGTCAACTGCAATCTGTGTGGAGATACGACCACATTAAAGGTGTATGGTAGAGTAACTATAACCTTAGTAGTGAGCTATAATACTTGTATTTTTCATACCGACGGTAATCTGCGTGGACACGTCACATGACCTCACAAGGAACGCAAGTACGCTGTATAGATGAGAAAATTCCTGTGCTTGGATAGAGCTCCACCTACGGTTGGATCCCTGGAGAAAAATAGCAACGGACCAATTTAAGTTTCTGGGAAACTGCCCACCTACCCCTCCCCTAAGCTAACACTGACCCTTACTTCTCACTTAGGGCAAAATGAGTAGAGTATGTGGTCATGTAATTAAATGTACCACTCTGTACACCAATAAAGTTCCCGTGGAAAGGAAGGCCTAATCATTTCCTACTATACTACTAAGACTATGCCGATGACTAAGTTAACTTACGTTTTCAGCATTTGGTCCGACTAAGAAGAGCAAGAACTTGGTAAAAGCTCCTTGCGCAATAAGATGTTTACAAGTTTTCCGATTCTGAAAATAAGCCAATAAATGTATTAGCATTGAGGCTTCTGTTGAGATGTTCTTCATCTTCGATATGCACCACAAGAGTGATTATTTCTGAAAGACCTTGCAGCTAGGATGAAGTACGTTTTTGCAAAACGCGTGAAATAACATCAGGAAGCTTAATGAGCGTCATGTATTTATGAATCAAAAGTCTGATGGGTATTTTTGGTATCATAAGTTGGTTTAGTCTGCAGGCGAAGAGTTAAACCGCGATTTCACTGACATTTTGGGCCTGGAATGCCTCTGGGAGCTTTCATAAAATGTACTCTAGGGGAAAAAAAACAAACTCTAAGCTAACAGAGGCCGACAAACACAGAACAAAGAAGGGACTGTTCACTCAACAGGGAATAAGGCTGGGCGGCCTGTGTAAGTTAACGTGGAGGTGTTATCTTTTTCAGAAGGTGACATATGAGAAATTAAAAGAGAGCACAAGAAATTGAAATAGGCAGACAAAAATACAGTTAGCTCTCTCTACGACGAACGCCTTTGGGACTGGTACTATGTGACCATCTTAGAGAGATGTCTGTCTTCTAGAGAGTCAACTAAAAGGACTTAAGAAAGGCAGGCACCAACTCTAGGTGTCCGTTTTAGAGAGGTGTCTGTCTTATAGAGGTGTCCATTTTAGAGAGGTGTCCGTCTTATAGAGGTGTCCGTTTTAGAGAGGTGTCTGTCTTACACAGGTGTCCGTTAAGAAAGAATTGACTGTAAATTGTACTCACCATTGTAGCGTATCTGTTCATTAACCAAAAGTATTCTGAGCAGCTTTTGTGGTTATCAACTACGTCTCGATCACACATTTGCAGTAAGGTCTCTATCAGCATGTTGAGCTGTCCAGATTCCTACAATTTAAGCGAGCGGAAATAAAATACTTCCAGCGGGAGCCCGCTAAAAATACTGTCTACATTAGGGCAAACTTACAGAGGAAAAGCCCTCTACTGGAGACAAAAAACATTGCGTGGGCGTTCACAAGTCAACAACGTTGTGATGGGTGCAAGTAATCAATCTTGTCAATCTTAAGAATAAGCGACACTGCTCATCCCGTGTTAGCATGACTGCTTTGGGTTCTCTGTGCTTACGTCAATGCTTTGGGTATCCTGTGCCACTTCATTGTTTGGGAAGCATGAGTGCGCACGCTAATGCTTTGGGTAATCTGTGGGTGAGGTGTTTGTGAGGCGCAGTTTTTGAAGTTTGGTAGGTCAAGAGGACCAATAAAAACTGTACTTTAAGAGCAATAATTATAAATTATGCATATTTTACCGCACTTCCTCCGTGCATTATGAAGCTTTCAAACGTAACACCGAGAATCTTGGCAAATGCAAAGCGCACTTCTTGCGCGGGACATTCTAAAAGAAAAGGTCTGAAAGAAGAAAGAAGAGCAATCACTGATACATTACGCAGTGAACTTTTTGATCCCATACCTTTAGACTGCTAATAGTATACGTCATGAGAACTGATAACATTTGCCACTTAAAAAAGAGAAAAAAAAAAAACTGAGCCGAGTTCACTTTCGCAAAGTCTTCTGGGATTGTTACTTGGGACAAGGCAAACAGATTGACCAATAGCTGACCTGCGCGTCCCCTGTTAGGATCCCAAAATTCTTTGCGAAAGCTAACTCGTCCCAGAGCCTTCTTGCTATTTTATTTCACAAGAATTTTATCGCATTTACCAGCTTAACTGACCACGCAAATGGAAAAATTTGCAATACGACTCGTACAAGTTACACTATCTTAATTATCTACCGAACATTGGATCATAATGGCGAGACGTCTGCTCACTGTAGTTGTCCGCTTACCTGATGTATCCCCTGCCTCTATCACCGGCGAGAAACTGCATAAACCATCCACACGCTTCACTATTGTGCTTCACTATTATACTAATACAGTTACACCAATCCTCTGTGTGCGTTCTGTAGAAAAGCACAACAATTGTTACTGTCTTTTACAACAGCTACACTACACAGTGTTACCAATATATCTACGGTAAAACGGAGAAATGGGGCAGATTTTGACTGCAGTCAAACCTCTAAATGCCCGCTTAATAGAAGTTTGGCAGTATACAGTTCAGCCACAAGCGAGTCCCCACCTATTTCAATCTGACTGCACAGAGAACAGTTAGTTTGAGGTTACCGGAAGAAGTCACCGAAGGTAGCGTCCCATTTCTACATTTGCAGCGTAGGGAAGAGCTTTAGTGCAGCGGCAGTTTACAGTAGAAGGCGACTTGGTCGACAGGTCAGAGAGGCAGTCTTACAATTCCGAGAACTCGGGATTAATTCCCCGCTGACACGTTAGCTGGATCTGTTTCTCGGTAACCCCGCGTTCAACTCCTCAACCAAATTTGGTTCTTGTTGTGTTAATGGTTTACCTGGAGCTATTTGTCCACGTCAGTGGCGAGCCACTAAATGATCAATAAAGATTACTTCCTTTTTTTTATTTACTGACCTGAGTTTTTTTGTGGTCCTAAAATAAGTGTGGAACAGGAAGTTTACCGCCAGCTGTAGGCTACATACTGATAATATGGTTTGCTTATCGGATGAAGTGTTTCTCTGCAACAGAGGAGCAAAATAAGCAAAGGCTTGTGAGGATAAGTCCCAAGTCCAAAGGCTAGGCTTTCTACAGCAATAAACAGTTTGTTCAAGATGTTTAATTTATTTATGTGTAACTCACCGCATTGCAAGATGCAAGACTGAGGACAAATCTGAAATAATCCACATTATAAACGTCCCTATTCTGCATGAATTGAAGATTTTCAGTGTGAACCTGTTGAGGGAAATATGGAGACAGCAACGGAGATAAGAAATTCATAAAACCTTAAATCCCAACCGTCCCCACAGCCAATCATTCAGAGTTTTTTATCACCTAACTAATGGCGTCAGTCCTACCCATGAGCCAATAAGAACTCAAAACAAATACATGTAGCCGCCGTAAAGCGCGGGATGAAAAATAATATATCAGACACGAGGAGAAGTGTTCCATTCGATGTCCACCGATGAACACCGACAAACTGATATATTAAACACGAGAAGGTGTGCGTCATTTGATGTCCAAACACCCAGAAGTGATCTGCCAAACACGTGAAAAAGTGTTTCATCGCCTGAGTTCAAATCCTCGGGCAGGCTTATACTACCCAAATGGTCGAGGTTTTTAATTTTGTTATAATATATTATCAGACTTGTTTTAATCAAAATGGTGACTATACATTAACTGACCACTCTCTGGATAGCAGCTGGCATTTTATCCTTAAATATGCCCTTGCGTTCTCCTTTCTGTACCAAAGCTGTCAGCTGGGACAGGCCGTCTATCCGAGTGGGAGACGGGGGGCCTGAGCTCGAGGAAATTGAAGATGATGACGGAGACGGTGGGCAAGACCTGAAAAGAATACACCAGTAATTATAGTATCTATTTAGTAAAATTACTTAACTTCTTATTGTGCTGGTCGAATGTTTGTCTTACAAAACCACCCGAGGGTAAGATGATATTCTTTACGTCACGCAAGGTGAAGTTATTAAGGCGTCTATTGCTGCGATTTTAATTGAAATCGCGCGTGTAACTAGCGGTGATGTATCTCCGCGACATTGCTTTTAGTTTGAACCTACTCGAATTTTGAGTAACGAAATCGCATGAAAAATCCTCTGTGTATGCTTCCCAAGGAATGAAAGTTGCAATGGAGTTAAGTTTTAGGTAGAATTTTTTTTCAAATCTTTCAGGAGGCGGGGGGGTTGACTTTTAGAGAACGTTCTTTGATTCAAACCTCTGTCCCTCCATAACTGCCTCTTGTCGTACTAGGAGTCGACCGTCATTGCCGGAGCCATTCATGGCCCTGAGTTTGTCAGCTGATTCATAGAACAACATGTAACCATTCCAATAGCGATGACGAGTTTCGGGGTAACTGTTGACTAAAAAGAGAAAACAATTTTTAGAAACCTTCAAGGCAAGACAGGGAACCACTCTCAAGATAGCCGATGACAACAAGTGCATTAGGATCATTCGAACATGCTTTTAAGAATCAGTTTTTCAGGTTGCAAGACAGTTAATCGCTAATTAGACTGCTCTTCCTTTCGCATGCCAGTACGCGAGTCAGTCAGCTAGCCAGACAGCTAGTCATTCAATCAATCATTCATTCATTCAGTCAGTTAGTCCGTTAGTCAGCCATCCAGCAAGTGAGTCAGTCAGTTAGCCTTGCCACACGTCGACTGCGTGAGTGAGCGCCAAAAGTAAATCGTTTTATGACTGACCATCTAAGCAGCTGATACCGGAAACGGGCTTTGAGAAAGTCTATCAGTCAGTCAGTCCGTCAGCCAGCCAGCCAGCCAGTCAATCAGTCCGTTAGTCAGCCAGCCAGCAAGTCAGTCAGGCAGTCAGGCAGTTAGTCCGTCAATCAGGCTGTCAGCCACTCGGTCAGTCAGTCAGTCAGTCCGTTAGTCAGCGAGCCAGTCAGCCAGACAGTCAAGCAAGCAGTCAGTCAGTAAATCAGTCAGTTAGCCAGGCCGTCAGGCAGTTAGTCAGTGAATCCGTTAGTCAGCCAGCCAGCTAGACAGCCAGTCAGCCAGAAAGTCAAGCAGACAGTCAGTGAGTAAATCAGTCGGCGAGGCAGTCAGCTATTCAGCGAATCAAAGAATAGTCACATTTCAACAGGCATACCTGTATCATAAACATTGGCTTTGTACGTGCCACCAAAACATTCTGCCTCCAGTGTATCTTCATTCATATCGAACTCTTCAACAATAATATCATTAAACTTGTACCACCTTTCCTTTGTATCGCAGCCATTCACCCCTACCCTGTGTGTATAAAAAAATTGATGGTTGATCTACTGCAAATCAACACATGAATTTGAGGTTGACTGAAAGTGAGCAAGTTTTCCTTGAATTTTTTTCTCGGGTTCACAACAAGTTTTTTAGGACACGTCTTCTTGTAAAAAAAGTGGCAAAAATTATCGTGGAATAAATGGAATATGGTTCGTACAGCTTAGAGAGAAAAAAAGGGCGGAGTTTGTCAGACTGAAAATGTCAAAAATGAGGACCTAGGACTCCATGATTTTACTGCTAATCAAGAGTTACATTTCCATTTCCTAATAAAAAAAATCAGCTGTCTCCATTCCCCTGCTCCAACCTCACGCCAGGAAAAAAAAAAACTTTTAAGAAATGTTCCAGGGCCAGGAAGAATATTTGAAAATTCCAGGAAAAAACTGCGTTTTCGAGATTCTAAATCTGAGCACACCTGTCCTTGATGAACGAGTAATAATGTCCAGCATTTGCTTGGCCACTGTGTACGATGACTCCAACAAGCTCATACTGGATCTCAGGTGTACTGATGGATACATTTGAGACATTAGACTGCAGAGAGGAATTCGACGCTGACATATGCAGGTCGGTGACGCTGCCACTCTCACTGTCAGTGTCTGCCGCCTGAGGATTGCTGTTGTTATAATCTCTTCTGGCCACGCCCTCCGTTGTGTATGGCTCCATGTTTAGGACCCAAGGAAACTGTAAATAAAAAAATATATTCAAGCGTTAATTTTTTCAGGATTTCTTATCTTAACCGCTCCAGTGGCGAACATTACAGCGATGGTCTATCAAGTGTTACAAATGTATTCAGTATCGTTAAACATGTCAGAAATGACTGTAATAAAATGAGAATTCCCGAAAGGCGCACTTTGTCTAGAAAACGATAAACAAACACCTTCGTGTGAAACAAACCCCAAGCAGGTGACACATGAAGGGTCACACTATAGGATTTCGACCACAGACCGGGAATTTGTGAGCTGTGTCGTATGTCTTCGTATGACGCAACTAGACTATGACAACAGTGTACACACAAGGTATACAGCTATTTCGAGAAAGGTTGTCGAAAAAAGTGCCCGCGACAATCCCGAAAGGTATTGTGGGTGGTTTTTAGTTCACTGTTTTTCGAAGAAATTTTAAACAATGGCAAGAGAGGCCATGGACGTATGTTTGCGAGTGCTTAAGGTTTGACCAATCACAGCGCGCATTATACAAAACCGAGGCAATTACTAAAAGAAAAGAATATATTACCTCGAAGTGATCATCAAACTTGAGAGCTCTACCAGCCTCCCAGTCGTACCCAAACCTCTTGAGCTGAATCACAAGCACGGGAGGTAGGGCCTTAATGCACATGCGCTTCACTGTAGTCCGCTGAAAAGTAAGATTTAAGGTTCCTTAGGATTTTATCCAGCTTCATAAGATCAAATAACTGTGCGTCGTTATAAAGGGCAACAATAAAATGCACTGCTCACTAGCTTGAAAACAGTAATTGAATAGACCTGCGATAAGGAGTTTTATTTTGGCCACAGTTCAGTTACGATACAGTAAAAGCAGGGTTTGCTCTTCTGACGGAGAATGATATTCCAGGGGTTTTCTAAAATGAAGCACCCAAAACTAGACCATCTTACTTAGCGGCGTGTATTCTAACTTTTCACTTATCCGCCACAACAATGAAACTCCGGGAGTTTTCAGGAGTAGGTAGAAAAGGAGATTTTCCAAGGAGTTTTCAGGGTTGTCATTAAGAGCCGGGGGCCGGGGATTTTCCCCGGCTATTAAGAGAGTGCCCCCCGGCTACTTTTATTGGAAAATAGAACAAAAATAGAACCAAAAGAAATCCCTAGCCGTTTGATTCCCCGCCTAATTGTTGTATTTACCCAGCAACTTGAAATCCTATAGGGACAACCCTGAACAGTTTTACAACCTGAGAAACAAGAAGCCACCATTGGTTTCCCCTCGAAATTACGTCTGAGGAAGGAGCGCAGAAATTCATACTGATGACATGTTACTACCCAGAGCTGGCTAGTGCTTCCGACTGGTCGTGCTGCAAGGGAAATTGGCTTCAACCAATCAGAAGCTGCAACTTGTTCCTCAGACGTCATTTTGCGGGGAAAACAGTGGTGGCGTCGCAAAATGTCGGCTGTTTTCTCAGGCTTGGAGTATTCCAAGCCCTGAAAGGGGTTTTTAAGAATTGGCCAAGAATTGGATGTTTCTTAAGAGGATTACAGTGCTTTGAACCCTGTAACAGTATTTCAACAATCCAATGAACAATCACTTACCCTCTCACTGCATTTTTCGCAGAAATAAGCATTGTCTCCTTCAAGAATCTCACCATTAACAAACTGTTCCAGCGAGTCCTCTAATCTACAGTTTTTGACAGTTACTTGAAGTGAATGGAAGGCTTCTTCTCTCTCATACCTACGAAGAGAAAGCGTTTCTATGTACATCGTCCCAGCATGAACCTTAGCTTAAGACAAGTGGCGGACGATAAGCTGTCACATGGACGGAACAAATTTATTGAGACTAACGGGGAGGGGTGGGTGAGGGAGAAGAGTTGTCAGGGAAGGGAGCAAACCTGCCATAAACATTAGCGCTGCACAATGCACAGCTCAATTGGTAACTACAAAGCTCTCTCAACCTACATACCCGTGAGCCGACAGCAGTTCATAAAATCCCTCTTGAAAATGCAAAAACAGAGATTTATACTGTTCACACGAGAAAGGCACATACCCTAGGCAACCTCTCAGCAATGGAGACTAAATATCAGTTTACGCCCCTCTTTCACGTGTAAACGCATGCCTTAAACATATAACTTTGTATACGAACAGGTGTGAACATTGCCAAGGGCGAGAGAATTTAAGGCATTCTGGGAGGGGTAGGTAATGATCCTTGATTTTGGGAAACTGGTCACGCACACCTACTCTAACATAACATCAACCCTGACTTCCTGCTCGGAACAAAATTTTGGGTTACGGGAGGGGTAAGTGCGCAGTTTCCTGAATCTTATACTGATCCCTGATGCTACGAAACTACCAACATGCCCCTCCCCTGACCGATGTTAACAGTATCTTCCTAATTGTAACGATGTTGGGTCAGGGGAGGGGTGGGTGAATGGGTAGTTTTTCTTACCTGTGGTTACAATCTTTACAAATCTTCTGATCGGCAAACATGCCACATAACGTCTTTTTAAATAACTGCTCTTGCCCTAATTTCTGTGGATAAAGAAGATGAGTAAGCTACTCTTCTGACTTAAATGGAGCAAGCTTCAATAGCCAGAAGACACCGAAAATTACACTAACTGTAAGTACATCTAGAGATTTTAACCAAAGTTTGCAGACAAAAACTTGTCCTTCTCTTGACAGGAGTACCATGAATATTTTCTAAATTTTCTGGTTTGTACGTGGACTATCTTACATTGCCTAAGGTTATTCATGATTTAACGTTTTAATATTTCTTAAAAAGCACCCAAAAAACACAGCTGACCTTAAGAATCTCGTCGAGTTGATCAGTGAGGTTACTGAAGAATTCAAAAGCGTCCTGAAACATAAGGCCAGATTTAAACGCCATTAATGTCACCACTAAGAGACCTACACTTTGTACCTGAATAACTATAACTTAACATTCACTTTCCGCACACACTCCTGTAACTAACATTAATGGAGGAAACGTGGGCGAGTGGTTACAGCGCTGGACTTCTAATTTGGAGACCATTTATTTCAATCCCACCCCGACCGCTAGCTGGATTTGTTCCTAGCAGTCCCAAGTTCAAATCCTCTCCTGAATCTGTGAAACATCCAACTGGTTAGCCTCTTATAACCACTTGAAGTTCTTAACCTTGTTGTTTCATTTTCCCTAAAAAGACCATAAGGGGAGAGGATAATTAAGTATTTAATTTGATTGCGGGCGACATGAGGAGCCCGCAATCCTAGTCTCCAGGTTGTTATTACGCATGCGTCGCATGTATGTAGCCAGCATTTGTTTGGACTTCCACTAAGAATGAATGGAATGCACAGAACGCAGTTTGGTGACGAGCGTTTCGACGTTCTACCCATCGTAATCTGATCACGTGTGTTTTGAACATCTGTCACGAGACACCCGGCTACGCAAAGCACTCACTGCGTTGGAGCAAAAGCGCTTGACCTTGGATCGTTGTCGCCCGCATTCCGTAAACTTTGGTTATTACTAGTTTAATTGAATTTAATGGACTAACCTGTTGTTCTCGAACATTAACTGGTTGACCCCAGAGTTTGAAACACTTCCAAAACTGCTCAGGAGCAAAATACTGTAACTTGCTGTCCATCAAGTGACCGAATACTGACTGGACTTGGAAAAATACACTGCGGGGAAAATGGAAAGACAAGAATCGTAAGATCAATTTAGGTTCCCGGAAAACTGCCCACCAACCCCTCCCTTAAGCCATCATTTTGCCCAAAGTGAGAAGTAAGTGTTAATATTAGCCTAGGGGAGGGGTAGGTGGGCAGTTTCCCAGAAATCTAAATTCATCCGAATCGTGTTCAGAACAAATGAATGGTGACATCAAGTGGAAAGTATTTGAGTAGATGACGAATAAAACTTGGTAGCCTCTTTAGGTAAGGCTGGGTAGCTAATCTTTCCCGAAAGAACATGCAAGAAACCCTGTTAGACGAAACCTGTGTTTTGAAGCTTGAGCGGACAGTTCTGTGTAAAGTTTGATAACAAAAAATAGCTGGACTGCCTACTACGGCAAGTTAAACGCCATGGTGGCTTGAGAAAAGTCTTAAAGAGTTGCAATGTATGTAAATATGTGGACGACGATATTGATGGACAATTGAAAAGGAGGGAAAGATCATTCAGCGGAAGCAATGCAGGATGGCATGGTGAAAATACATATAGGACTTTTCATTTTGTAAGCCCGCTTGTTTACCACTTGGACTAAAAGTCGCACTAAATACCTTTCTTTATCAGGATGCGTATCATCATATGACAAAAGAGCCTAAAATAAAAGAAAACAAACATCCTTAATTCTTTTCTTTGGGAAAGCACATCAAGTACAAGACAAGAACAAGAATATGACATAATTAAATATTGTTTAAAAAACTTTAAGTGGCTCTCTTTCAACTGGACAACTCACCGTGGTAATCACTACCACCACCACAGGCGTTCAGATAGTAGGACGTGGTTTTCAGATGGTGAAGAGCGAGTTTAAACGTACGCAGGCCTTAGTTTTTTTTCCTTGTTAATTTTTCGCCTATGCTCTATCTGAACGCCTGAAACAGGCTACAACAGCAGCAGTGGCAGCAGCAGCAACACTATTAATGCTAAGTATTAAGAACGACTTTCCATTTTGTAAAAGCGAAAATAATTGTCCATACCTCTCTCAGAGCTGGTTGCATGTATAACTGCTGCAGTACGGAGTTCATGTAACATGTCGCTCCGGCATTTTTAAGACCCACAAATCCACAGTGAGCTCTCGGGGCTACTGGTGGCTGAAACTGAAAAATATAACAATCCAGTATTAATACACAAAGTAAAATAGCAATATTTGCTGCACTGCAAAATTTATGGACTCTAGTTGTTTAACTCTCTAAGCCCCAATATCCACATACAAATTCTCCGAACTGATCTCTATACATTTCCTTCAAGAATGAGTTGAGAGAATTTGATAAAAGATCAAAGCATTTTCTCTTAGGTGATCATTTTATTAATTCTCATAACCCAATCTCTTGACAATCTATGTCTATTGTTATGAGAAAATTGATGTTGGTCACTATTGAGACTTCAAGGGTTAACAAGACAGCGTACCTCCCATTCCTTTAGGATAGCAGGATCCCCAATGTGATGCATGCTAATCAACTGTGAGACAATATAAACAAGATTCTCAGCGCAGCCATCGGCCAGCTCCACCAACAGATCATGAGCAGCGACTTGACACTCTCTTGCAACACATCTGCAACAGATAAAGCGCTAGATATCAGAAAACAGCTGACATTTTTCTACGCCAAGATTTTCCTGTCGAAATGACGCAGTCGCGCGGAAACTAGTGATGGCGTTTCAAAAATGTCGGTTTTTTTCCCAGGCTATACAAGAATTACAACTGCAATTTGATGGGAAAGGATTGGCTCAGTCAATACAGGATCAAATGTTGAGTTGTCATGTGCAGCAAATTTTCTGGAGATCATTTTTATCGTATCCCTCGTATTTCTTAGTGTTGCTTTAGCCTTTGAACTGAACATATGAACCGTAAAAACTGAATTCATTTGAACTTACTTTGGTTGTACATCTATGACGGTTTCCTTATTTGGGGTGCCTCTGGTATCAAAGATGAGTTTAGAAGCCGGAAAGAGAAAATCATCTAAGATATCCTTTATAAGCTTCTCTCCTGAAAATACAAGGGATAGACAAGAGGATTAACAATACTTCTCAAACTTATAAGTACTTTATAAAGAGAAAACAAAGAAAAATACAACCATGAAGAACATTTGGAAAGCAGATCTTTAATAACCCTAAAATTTTGCCACCTTTAACTTTGAATATATTCAAGACGTATCTTCTTCAGGCCATATTAAACCAGGGTTGTCAAAAAGATTTTAAGTAGCAGGGGGATAACAGAAAGTAGCCGACATGTCTTTCCTGGCGGGGCCGCTAGGGGAAGACATATCACCATTGATATAAACAGTTCAATCCAGGTCAGTACACACACTGACCTTTTCAACCCGTTGATGTTAAGTTTTGTTTCCTAAGAGGTCCGTTAAGATGATTGACAGCAGCCAAAAACGCAATTGTCAGTTGCCTTTTTAACTTAGTATTCGCATGTTTGTAAAAAGAGCAATAAAAAGTTGGTGTTAAAAAATTCGATTGGACCCGATTTTTGCCATTGCACTTCTCAGTGTTTGGATGTCAGATTGATTGTCGATTGTTGATTGATTGATTGATTGATTGTTGTTTGATATATTACTTCTTAGTGTTTGGATATCAGATGAAACACTCCTTCTCGTATTTGTTATATCACTTCTACGAGTTTGGATATCAGATGAAACACTCGCCCTTCTCGTGTTTGACATATTACTTCTAAGTGTTTGACAACGGATGAAACACTCCATCTAGTGTACGATGTATTATAGTCCAGTCTTGGCATTATTAGGATCTTTGTACCACAAACGCATATACGTCATATAGTGTGTACAACTCAACTGTCAAAAGAAAAAAGCCGTTACCATTTTGAAAAAGAAAGTGAGCTTGTCTCACTTACCTAATCCTCTCTTGTCAACGCCTTCACATGTAAAGAGTGTTTTAATTAGTTTTAAGTGTCCTGCCAGAAGTGGAAATTCATTGTCTGTGGAAAAGAAGAAAAGCGATGACTTTTGGTATATCGCCGGAGACAATCATGCGCGGTAAGGTTAAGGAAATCTAGGCTTTGATTGGCTACTTAAGCAAGTAAGATGGCGCAGTCTTGTCGGTGATTGCTTACTTGATCCCGCGGGAAAAAACCCTTTTGGCTTTATAATAAATCCTTTATTGAACAAGGTCGTTCGGAGAAGGCGTCTTAACCTCACATTTGGTTGGTTATGTACTGAAAAACTAACAGTACCACGAATTGGTGATACCAGCGAAGTTTCAGCAGCATCTACAGCTACAGTGTATGCCTTCATTATTGACTCTGGGACCCGAAGGGCTTAACAAATACAGGACAAAAATGTTAAAGAAAAACTTTACCTAAACTGGTTGTACATTCGTAGTTTACAAGCCAACGTATTTCATTTTCGATCATCTTTGTAGGGTCTATCTTCATCAGCCTTTGTTCCATCACTAAAACACATAAGTAAGAAGGGGAGAAAAAAAACTGCGTTACCTATTTTATGTTAAGTAAATTGTAAATATCTTATCATCCACTCCCCTCAGGGCTTTTCAGGGATAATTTACAACACTGGTTGGGGGACTTTGCCAGACTGCTTAAGGTGCAGTTTACAAGTAATGAAGGAATGAGTAATGATGCCCCCATACATGAGTGTGAAAGTGAGATAGACCACTACACCTGGCACTACGTGCCCTACTCTTTACGAAGAGTGTGTGGGTTCTTTAACGTCCCACAGATTTTTAATACATGTGCAAGGGCTTGTGAGACGGGGCCTACGGTTTATCGTCCTTATCCGAGAAGACTAGAAAGTCTAGCCGTTTGCAGATATTATTACAAAGGCAGCACTTTCTCCTCAGTTATTTAAAGACCCTGAGTGTTGGTCCGGCCGGGGTTTGAACCCGCGACCTCCCGCTCAGTAGACCGGCGCTCTCGCAACTGAGCTAACCAGGCGGCGGTTTTTTAAGCTTGCTTCCTATGAGTCACATGCATGATTACAGCATTGCTGTTAGTGTCCAGAATATTAGAATCTATCCCACCCAATGTCTACACAGAGCTGGATTCAGACCTTAAGATAAAGGGCGGGGGGGGGGGGGGGTCATCCAGACCCTTAGATAAGGGGGGGGGGGGGTCTCCCTCCCAAAATTTTTCGGCCCTTTCGGCCGCAGTTTGGTCCAAGAAAAAAGGGGGGGCCTGGGCCGCCTCTGCTACATACATATTCTCCAGACTGTTCTCCAAACATTTCTTTAAGAAATTAGTTGAGAGAATTTGATATAAGATCAAAGTATTTTCCTTTGAAGATCATTTTATAAATTCTCACTGCCTTTTTGCTTGATGATATTTTGATATTGTTGAGAGAATGTTGATGTTGGTCACTCTACTACTCTACTCACATGTTAAGTAATCCAGCAGTCGACAGAGGAGATCAAAGAACTGGCTACAATGACGTTGCAATCTAAAATGCAATTGGAGTATTGTGAGAGGCAGTTATGCTGCAACAACTACAGTAATAGTGAAAAGATATGCAGCACCATGCAATTTGTTTTAAAAAAAGTTACCTGTGGTTTTTTCCTCTGACGTAAACTGTTGGAGTCCACAGTGGAAGGGGAGAATTGAGCATCACACTCAGAAGAAAATGATTTGGAGTTTGAATTTTGGGATCTGAAAAACCAAAAAAGTACTCAGTCAGTCGTTCATCATCATCATCGTCATAGTCATCGTCACCGCCATCATCACCATCATCATCATCATCATCATCATCATCATCATCATAAGGGGCAAAGAAATGGTTTCCATTCAGCCCTGCTTTTGCTGACTTGATATCAGCCTAATACCTCCACCCAAACTTCTTTTTCTGCCATCTTACGCCACTTATCTTATGGTCTTTCTCTCCTTCTTTTTTTCTGGTGGAGACCAATTTAGTGCTTTTCTCCACTTGTCATCGAAAGGTTCGCAGGGTTTGGTCACACAAAATTTACATCTATATTTAATTTTATATAAAAAACTTCTATAGGCCACAGGTGCTCCAGAAGCGAACACGTTTTTACTCCCCTTCTGTGCTCAAGAGTGCTATTACTACACGTACATACCTCCTACTGGCGTTTGGCTAAGAATAAGTAGTTGCTCTAGAGCAGTTGTCCGCACCTGTAATTCATTGAGACACAAATTATAACAGAAGGAAAATACACACACCCATTATTACATAACTAACGATGATCAAAGCAACTGGTCTCGATGTTTAAGCAACCTGAACCACATGATCCCAACCAAAATAGATGGTACATGGTGCGGATAATTGATGCACTGATTTAATGCTAGAAGAGAGCTTTTGATTTAAGGAAGAGAATAAGTAAGAGTACAAGATTTAACTTAACGTTTTGGTATGTGTTCTAAAAAAAAGGCACCCCAGAAAGCTTCAATTTACCTTTTTTCACCAACAAAAGTTAGTACGGTTATTTATACTGAAGGAGGTTAAGCCGTCTCCCGATAGCAAAAGGATAAAACTTCTTTCATTTGATAACTTGTTCCCTCCACTACGACATTCTCGCTAAAACTCGTAGGGGGCTATCACGTTTTCCCGCCAAAATGACGCTGGTTCACGCGTGAGCAAATACTCAATATTGGGAAATCTCGTACGCGTAGTCGTCCTTGTGTCAGAATCTAAAGCTCTCTAGTAAGTGAGCTAAAGATCATTGGCATGCAAGTTGATTTACCTGAGAATTAATGGAACCTATGAGGATTTCCACAATGAAGTCATTGACGTTTGGAAGGTAATAAAACACTCCTATTGAAAAAAAGGAACATGAGAAAATATTGAACGGTCCCGAGTGAACGAAGTGTCCGGTCAAACTTTCGGGGCACTACGCCCGAAAAATAAACAAAATTTTCTTACCCATAAGTTGAGTTCTAAGCTGTAGACAAAGGACAAGTAGTTGAAGGGCCTCAGCGACTATCACGACATCCTGAAGCAAAGAAAAACGAAAAAAACGGCAACAAACAAACTTTAACTTTCTGCTGAACCTGCACCTGCACAGGTAACCCAAGGCTAGTCCGTAGTACCATTGGCAAAACTCAGCAAAGACGCCGTGGACAGTGTTAGGGTGTAAGAAAATCAGATAAAAAGTTACTTAAACCAGGAAGAAGGTATAACAGAACAAAAGATGTATAATGTCCACATTTTGTGTCATTTTGCAGTCTTAATGAATGGCTTGCAAGTGCTTACGATTCAAAGCAAAAGTGGCCAGATCACAGGTGAAAAATGAAGACGAATTTGAATTAAAAGACATAAATATATAAAACGCGTGTTGGAGAGAGACGGGTGATACATTTTATGTGGAAACGAAATCATTGTGATTATTTCGTCAGCTTGTCAAGCGAGGGTCGAGTCGCCCAAAAAGCTTCTGACTGTATCTCTACCTGTGTCTTTATTATACATACCTTGCTTGTGACCTCAGAAGGAATACCATTGGAGACACTCGACCTGAAGGACCTGACCGACTCTGTATCACTACCCGCCCCTCCCCCCATAGTAGCTGCCTCCTCATCAGAGCTCTGACTGGATAGCCTCTGTCTACCTCCTGCAAGGTTAATTCTTCCAGCTGCTGCAGCCCAGGCCACTCGCATAAAACAGGCAATCGTTTCCGCAAAGTCATCGCGACCCATTGTCTGAGGACAGAAACACTGCTGTTAACTCTTTTAATTCCAGTAAAAGCCGATAATTTGTTAGCTCGATGACAAAATTTGGTGGTGTGACAATTCAACTGAAATCTAATGAGCAGTAAGGTGAGGTTTTAAGGAGGGTGAATTATTTTTTACCCCACCTACGAGGGTTACCTCACCTCGCTGGGGTACCCCACCTTCATGTAAACAGGCCCAAAGTGTGCTCGTCCCCACTATCTAGTAAAGTACACACCTCTATGGCTACTCTGACGGAAGGATGTACATCATCGATCACGCTACTCGAGCGTGGTCTTTTCGCTTCAACAGCTGAGTTGTTCAGGGAGTCATTTAAGTCAGTGTCCATGGTTCCCGTTGCCATAGCAATGGGTGACGCAGCAGCAGTTGCAGATTCTCGGTAGGGTGAAGTGGGAGGAGCTGTGAAGGAGTTTTCAGACGACTGTCCACATAGTAAGAACCTTGAAGACAATTAGAAAGGAGAGTATGACAAACCGAACATGCTACTTTGAACTTTGCTCCATGCCACAAAACTCAACGTATTTTAATGGCTTTGCCAAACTTAGCAGCGACACCATAACAGCTTATGCATATTACTGTGGGCCAGAATCGCGTGTCAATCCATATCTTCATTCAACTGTTATGGGACCTCTGTCCAAGGGGGTTTGCTAACCCTCCCTATAAATTGATTAGGAATGTTGAAGGAGACGAAGCCAACAGCATAACTTCACTGCTCAACTCAGCGATAAACTAAGGTCTTAATCACAGCTGGTGAGATGTTTATTTTTTAACACAACTTTGGTTAGCAGTCCGGCCGGGGTTAAAACACACGATTTCCAGCCCACAAGTCGAGCTCTAACATCTGAGCTAAGTGGTGCTGAGGCCTTATGACTACTTTCCAAGAAACGGAAAATGCATTTACTAATTTTAAAACAAAGACTTCCTGATGATTGAAGTGCGGTCAGACGTCAAGATTACCTTTAGAAAAATAACCGTTTACGATTAAACAACAATTATTGGTTATCAAGGAGTTAGCCATTTCTCCCTACTGAGTAATCGTTAAAAAGTACGTTTAAATTGTCTTGTAGAGGAACAAATTAACCTGTAAACTTGCTGTAAATCAATGACTTTTTTTGAAAAATAAAATACTGGACTACAAACCTTGCTAGTTGTAGACAGATTGCATAACAGCCTCGGCGAATTTCTGTGTCTACGTCTTGAGGAAACATATCTTTTTGCAATATGTTGACAACAATGCTATTGGGATCAACATTTAGAGAACAAGCCAGTGAATAAGTACAATGCACAATATTTGATATAAAATATAACCTTTTCGCACTCTGAAAGTAAGAGAAGTAAGATGGGTCCTACTTTCAGAGGAATGGAAGGACTTTTTTTGACAACTTTATGAAAACACTTCGAGGAATTTAACAAAGTGTTAAGATCTCAGAGAGGAAGTCAAGAACTTTTTTGAGAAACCATTGAGGAACTTAAAAACTTTTCAAGACTGCGTGAATAATAATAGAGAGTTTTAGATCCGAGTTTACCGCGAACCTCTAACCGCGGTTTGCGGTTACCCGTTTGCGGTTCGACGTTCAAACATAATTCGATTTAGATTGGCGGTGGATTAAACAAGTGGATTCTGGTTTATTATTCCATTTAGAAATAGAAGAAAAATTAATCAGTGAAAACAAAAGAAATTTACGGCAACACTGGGTTATCTAGCAGCAAAGAGCTGTAAATTCTTACATTAGTTCTTCTTGCAATTTTACGGCCGCCATTTTGAATCAGCAGCCATGAATGGCACTTGTTTTCAAGATCCAATAGGATTTATCAAATTTAGCATTTCGCCCGAATTTGTGCCTCTGTTAATGTATTAAGACTTGCTCCACAAGATTTTTGTATCATTACGTGGGATGAAACAATAATTATACGCTAAAAGCTTTCAGGTAAATGAAATACGTGAAAACCCAGCTCCCCACGTTGAAAACGCACGTTGTAAACCTCAAACGTGACGCGAAAGACTTGTCACGTGACCTCCAGCGGTTAGAGGTTCGCGGTAAACTCGGATCTAAAACTCTCTAATAACAAAGCCTTTGCATGGCCACAGAACTGACAGTTACCTGAGCCCTCCGGCTGCTAAAAAGTTCTCCTTGAACATCCTTGCATTTGCTCCACCATCTCTGTTTAGTGTTGGCATCAGCTTACTACTTAACACCTGGAAAACAATTATTGAGTGTTGTGACGCTCATCAAAGGATGTGAAAAATAAAAGAAACTGTAACAACTTGCATTATATTTATTTTAGTCAGCAAGATGGCTAATTTTTATCTTGACTATTAAAAGTTCAGAAACAATACAAGGCGGTCTGGAGATACGATTGTCCCTAGCTTTTCCATGTCTGCAGTACTTACTTAAGAGACACTAACTTGATTACGTTAATTTCATCTCTGATTATAATACACGTAAGCAATACCTCCAGGTTATACAGTATTCTGAATGGAGACATCCCAGGTGTGACACATTTAAACATGTTTTGCAGGTTAGCTGTGGATTGCATTCGGTCATCAATATTTCCAGGAGAGCAACTGATGGTATACTGTTCAAGAAAAAGACAAATCAGAATGCACACATGTACAGCACAGGTAGCAAGATCGCTAGTCTACTTCACAGCTTGTGAACAAATCGCAATGCCTCTTTATAAGAACTGAAAGTTTATGTGTCCATACTTCCTCTATGTACTACTGTTTATACGACATACCATAACCATTTTAAACACTCTTAGCCTGTGGCCTATTAGAGCACTCATTACAGACACTTGACTTTTGCCTAAGATGGCGCTCAGTTTTGAAACGTTTTTAAGATTATTCCCGATTCACCGAGTGAATACTGTTATAATAGGGAGTAAGCAAAGACACATCAACCGGAAGTGGAATTTTCACATTCTTTGGCAGTGGTTTTGCCCAAATTTTTAGGCAAATTGTCTCTATGCGCGTAGACACAGCAATACAAATTTGGCAGCGTCAAGACTTATTAAAAGAGAAAAGGCCTCACTTCGATTGATGACATGCGGCCTTACGGCCATTTCGCCCCGGTTACTTAGCCCCCTATTTTAGAACGAGCAATATTATATTTGAGGCTTGCTTGTTTTGGTTTATGGCTTAAAGACAGGGGCACCCAACGAGAATATAGTTCAAAACCACTTAAACATAGCATTGTTAAACGTGTTTTAGTATTTAAACGGTGGATATAGACATATTTTCATCCCCTATAAATTTTTCATCTGTTCGGATTTCCTAGCTGAAAGTCTAATGATCCGAAAACTATAGGGATCAAAACTTACCTGTTCGAAAATTTCAGCCAGAAAAAAGGCTCCCGAAAATTCTAGGTGACCTTTTTAGGGTAAAAATCCGTTGAAAATGGGCAATTTTACCATTTTTTAGATGTTCGAAAATCCTAGGAGAGGCAGGCAAGCAAGAAATTTTACAACAAATGTTCCGAAAATTCTAGATCTCAAATCGTCTTCCGAACAGATATTTTTCCGAAAATTGTCGTTGGGTGCCCCTGTAAAGAGTGAGGAATATTACATTTGAAGCGCACTTGTTTTGCTTTACGGTTATAGAACGAGGAACATTACATTTGAAGCGCGCTAAATGACTGGAAAACAGGAGGCTAAGAAATCGGGGCGAAATGATTAGTTACCGATGCGCGTAGCTCAAAAACGTCTTTGCTTAGACTCCATAACATTACATATTACGCATTGTATAACAAATGGATTATATTTCTTGTGTGCCTCTTCAGTTATAGATCATAGCCTCCCATGCAGACGTTATTATAGATCACCGACGACGTAAAAATGAGGAAAGAACATCAAAGACCACATTGACTGAGCTCTAAATGATTGATGGGCGCTCTTTGCTTTCCTGACTTTTAATAACGTCAATTTATCTCAGAAAAAAGATCACAATTTTGTCACCTGCTGGCTGATAGACTCCAGAGCCTCCTGAACATCAGGATCAGTAGGTAGCAGCATTAACAGCCTCTGCACACGGACTGTGATGGTTGGTTCTTCAAGATCAGTCAGCTGATACAGCTTATCAAATGCCTTACACTCCGTCGCCATGATAACACCAGGCATCATACGCTCCTGATAAAACAAACAAACAAACAAACAAAACAAAACAAGAGAAATTCAGTTTCTGGCATTTTAAATTATCATTAATTTTGTTGAGAAAACTGGGCTCGATTTTGGTCGCTCTCGCGGGTCCTCTTCGTCTTTTTTAGAAGGAATGCGGGCTCATTTCCCAAACAGCGGCTGCTAATTGAGCCTTAAGCAGGGAGGAGGGCTGAGGCACCCCTCAAACCCAGTTTGAGAGGGTCTGAAATCCTCACAAATACTTTTCAAACCGTTTCCAAAAAAAACTGCGTTCAATGTAATAGTAAATTCATTGAGAGGCAGTCCAGCAACAACTATACCCGGTTGCAAAAGCGTTTCAATCAAAGATTGAAAAAGTCGTCTACTGGAAATACCAAACTGAATCAACTGAAAAAAGTTTGGTTTCAACTGGTTTATCACAGCATTTGTTTTCGGTTCTGTCCAAACGCGAAACAAGGGAACACACTTTCAAAACTTTCTAACCTGCTCCAGAGCATAGCTTTGACGATTGGAGCCACTGGCACTGGACTGTAGAGTAAATAAGAACAAAAGACTAGTTAATTTTAACAAAAAATAAGGCACGCTACAAAGGAGCACAGACAAAGATGTCACCCTGGAAAAATCCATACCTCATCAATTCTCATGGCCTCTTGGCTCTAGAAACAGTGGAGTGAAGAAACTATGATTTAGAGAATGTTTTCAACTGATGAACCACAAATGAGGTAATTTATTTTAATGCTAGGATGTAGGGGAAAAATCATAAACTTCTGGTGTTGTACAAGAGAGGTGGTAGGCAAGATTTCATTAGCTCTAAAGTAATGGGCGCAAGAAAGACCTGGGCACGCGAGGGAGACATAGAAAATCAAATACTTCAAAGCACCTGCTACAGAGGCTAGATGATTTCATTTGCCTGGGTTTGATTAATTCGTAATAATAAAGACTTTTTGCTTTCTTTGATATGCAAAGTAATTGATTTTAACAGATGTGTGGTGATATTTGGCCTGTCCTACTTTTCATTTTTTTCGACATACAAGTCACAAATCACCTTTGGCTAACAAGAGGGGGTGGGGATGAGAATGGCATTTACCCCCTCCCCTTCCCTCCCCTCCCCTTCCCTCCTCTGGGTAGAGGGTAATCGACAAGTATACCTCTGCCTCTTCCTTGGTAGGGACTGTTGTCACACCAGATACAGACACTTTGGCGAACAGCAACTGTTCATCTTCAAATTCAAGCTGATAGAGCAGCTTTTGATCTTTAGAGGGTAGAAGCTACAATTGAAAAATAAGAAGAGCTTCAGCCAAACTGCTCAAGGCAAGAGCGTTGAAAGCCCAACACACTATTAAAGTTTTTGGGCCAATAACTCTTGCTTTGTTAACCCTTTAAGCCCCAATATCCACATATAAACTCTCCATACTAATCTTCATACATTTCTTTAAAGAATTAGTTGAGAGAGTTTGTTGACAGATCAAAGCATTTTCTCTTTAGTGATCATTTTATTAACTCTCATAACCATTTCTCTTGGTAACATATGGATATTGTTCGGACAAAATTGATGTTGGGACTTCAAGGGTTAAATCATATTTTGGGAAGATCATGTGTTGGGTGTTGCCTCAAATGTTGTAAGGGGAATGGAGAGAAAAGAACATAGGCCATGTGCTAAAAATGCATGTAGCATAGATTTCAAGAAACATTCCTGACCCCTATCCAAAGAGACAACAAAAAACTGGCATGTGGCTATATTAGCATTATAGAGATGTTAAACAACTTTGTTTTAGAACTAAAAAATGCACATCCCTTCAGTGTTCCAGCCTTTTCCTTTCATTAAGATTAAAAAAAAGAGAAAAAAACGACAAAAATAAAATAAAATAAATTAAAAGGATAGTCTCTTTTCAGGCTTGAACCCAGCATTAATGTTTAGAGGTCTATCCTTTCTCTTTGAAGTAACTGGGCGGGCTTTTGAAAAAGCTCAGATCCATGGGCAGTTTAACAATGTTTCTTTAGCAACAGTATGTTTGAAGGCATGATGGTTATGCGTTTTTAACCATAGACTGACAGTGACAAACAAATTTAATAATAGTCAAACTGTGTGACTGTGACACAGCTGTGCACAGTGATATTGATTGCTATTTAGGTCAAACAGCAAAGGCTATTATTACATACCAGCTTTTCACTAGTTGATAACTGAATCTGCTCATGATTGGTGTTTAGTCGGTTTGCTACTCTGTGGCGAATAGATTTGAGACTTTCATTGGAGTGACACTGAAATATATAAACAGCATAACATTGATTTATTCTCAGCATGAAATAATTTTGGACAGTGTATTTTATCTTTAACACTAGCAAAGTATCAGCGAAGAAGCCTAACACATACCTGTAAAGTAAACTCCTGCCGTGGCAGATCAGAAGACACATTGATTGTGATAGGATAACCATGAAATGAAGCACCATGCGGTAAAAGTGTACGGGGACCCGCATGGAGATCCTGAAGAAAATAAAACTCAATTTTAAAATTGTAAAAAGCAACAGAGGGTGTTACAACAGTAGACTTCTCAAAGCCACTTTTTTTCTTCATACAAATAGGAGGAAATAACTAAAACGCAAAGGGGGGGGGGGAGTGAGGAAGGGTGTATGATTCCCACACCCCTACCCTCATACACTTGACACTTGCATTCAGAGGTCGTTAATTCCAGAAAAGCCTTTATAGGTGATTTCATAGGTTTGGTTCCAGAAAAAAGCATACCTCGACAGTAATGATGTACTGTTCCACCAGCACTAAAAGTCGTTCAATACTCAGCATGACATTTGCCCTACAATAAAAGGATAATGCTCATCAACAATTTACAATTGAACCCCTCTACAATGGCCACCTTGGGGACAGAGGAAAGTGGTGGCCGTTGTAGAGAGGTGGCCGTTAGTGGAAGTTCGACTGTCTTTGAAAGGGCAAAGATTACTTTCTGTGTGGGATTTGAGGTCTGGTCCAAATGGCAGGGTTATGGAGTGTGAGAGGGGAGGCCTCTTCTCCTTTTCTCCTCTTGCACACGTGGGCAAGTGCATCCTTGAAATTTCTCCCTTCACTCTAAAAAAATATCAGGCTATTTGATGTCATACCTAGCTGGAACAGGTGTGATTATCACATCAGGTGTGAGTACAGCAGTTGCTGCTGTAGCTGCAGTACAGGCTGCTTGTGATATAGAGGAGTTTCCCAGGCCACACATCATGCTCTGCAAAGGACCAAGGATGTATATTAAGCACAGTTGATTAGTGGGTCTGGTGTAGCTGCTAACAAACTGACGTAGGCTACTTGAATTTTAAACCCTTTATAACAATTTTGCCGTAAGACAATTTGTTTCAGCGGGAAATACACATTGCAAAGAATGAGTTCTGAAAGTACAACAAATGCAGTTAACCCTATGGCTAGCAGCAAAGAAAAGCAAAGTCATATGCCAGGAAAGTCATTTACAAACCTTATTGGTGTAATTTCAGGGCGTCCATTAAAATTACACAACAGTAACAGTATGCAAAATGAAAAATCTACTGGCTTGGCCCTTTATGGCCCTGCACGCTCATGTGGGAATAAGCCGGGGTAGAAACAATTGAAAAATTAACACAACGTGCTAAAAAGAAAAACAATGGTATAACGCGCTAACAGTTGGCCTTCTTGTCTCTCTGTAAGATAGTATAAGATGGTTCACTTTATGCTTTGCATACCTCAAGACGTTTGTAGCACTCCAGAATGAACTTCTTGTGGATGTTCACAGGATCCTGAATGAAAAACAGCACAACAGAGTTTAACAGATAGCCACTGATCACTACTACCAGGAAGTTCTCTGCATGAATCAACCCACCTTCTTAAGTTTCGGAGAAAGACAAGTGTAACTTAGTTCCATTAATTTCTTGACAGCCAACATTGCTATTTCCTCAGAAGGAACTTCAAGCACCACTCTCCACAGGTAATCAAGTCCAACAAGCTCCATTTTCTCTATTGTGTAAGCATTCTTGTCTACAGTGTACGTACTCCCGGTCTCCTTCATACGATGATCATTGGTGTTGACTTTCTCCAGAAATTTTTTGAAGCAATTAAAACCTGCATGAAATAAGAAAAAAAGGTCACTGTGCTTCAGATAAATAAGCAAGACCAGAAGTGTCTCCTAGCCCTAATCCTTGTCCAAACTGCTGTTCTTGATTGAAGGGTACTTAACTATCAATAAAACAGTGACCTGTAATCGTGACCTGTGGAATGTGACCTGTAAAAGAAACCTCTCCTTTTGTTAAGGTACCTTTCATGGTGAGCCTGTTGGGTTCCAGTTTGAGAACTTTACTTGTGAACATCTGAGATTGAGTCTCTGAGTCCAAGTCATCTTGTCCTTTGTAAAACCAGTCAAAACATGTCTGAAAGAACAGCACCAAAAGGGTATAAATTATATAAATACAAATCTATTTCCCAGTCTAAAAAAAAAACTTTAATCAGGGGGATTTATTTCCCCAGGGAACCTATTCCTGGAGAATAGCTAATACTATTGTATCCCTGGGGCAACATACTCCTGTAGAAATTATTATGAGAAACAAATAGCACCATGTGAAAGTACTTCTGAAGAGGTTTCATGGTCAAAAAGTCAGAATCATGTTACACGTCTACACATTGAAAGTTGGAGCTGAAAAATTCAAGATCAACTAACCTCGCGATCAAACTCACAAGCATCAGCATTAGCAACAAGGCAGTCCCAAATATCTCGAGCTCTGTGCCAATGAAGGTAGAAACGACCCTGTTCCAGAACATAGGCCAAGAATCGTAAATGTATGCTGATAAACTCCTTGTGGGTGTAACGTCCATCCACAAGGGTGTCCTCTTCCAGTGAACCTGGTGCAGCAGCTGCGACAGCCTGCTGATGGCAGTTCACCAGGCTGGTGACAGTCAGTTTGATGATATCATGGCTCTTGTGAAGTTCTTGAAGGTTACCCTAACCAAAACATAAACCAATCAAAATTATATACTCAGATAGTATAGTGCTTTTTACTTGCAAGGCTTTTAGCATGTATCAATAATATTATTACTTTGTGCCATTGATATTCTGCACAGCTGGTTTGTTCACACAGATTTCAACAAACCAACTATGCAGAAAAAATACTCTTCTAGCAGGATAATTTTGTAGGACATCAAAATTTTATGAAGAAGATGATGTGACAAATTTCCTTAATACTTGCAAGAGATTCACACTGACAGACAACGAAACAAGGAGAGAGTTGTTTCAAAGTAATTTGATATAATGTTATTATTATTTTCACCTGATCAAAAAACAGTTAAGCCATAAATATCATATTTCAGAAAGAGTATGTTTAAAACCAAAGTGCCCAGCATTCTGAAGTGCAAATAGAGCATGTAAAGCCTATGGTGAGAAACACTCAGTCTTTGGATCTCTATGGGTTATTAACTTTTTATGTTACACACTCAAGACAACCTTGTCATTTTTGTTGAACTGTTGCTTCACCATTCCTCTGGTAATCTTCAAAAGTTGACGTATAGCTGGAACAATCAACACTCCCTTTTTCATGTCCTCTACACATTTGATGGCGTAGTTCTTCTTGATCTGCTCCTTGACCGAGTAGGAATCACTCAGGATTTCAATGTGAGACTTGAGCGCTTGATCAACCATCTCTGTTGTTAGTGATGGCAGATGTGACAGACTCCAAAGAAGATCAAGGACCTGAAACAAGTAAGAAATCTTACAGCTTTTAACCTTTAAATTTTCAACCCTTTAGGAGAAACCAACGTCACTTTTCTCTTAATAACATCAATACATATATTTCAAGAGAAAAGGTTGTGAGAATTGACAGAATGATCACCGTAAGAGAAAATGGTATTCTTTACAATAGAGCGTTAATAAGCTAAGAAATAATTATTTCAAGACAAGTAAATTTTAAATTCTTCAAGTAAAAGAAAGCTTCATGCACAACCTATCTATTTTACTTCAGGTTTACTTAAGCCTATTTTCCCATGCAACATAATTAAGATTGATTGACATGCTTCACCTTTCTCAAAGCTTAGAAACCGCAAAGTTCGCTAAGTTGGTTTTAAGGATGGTTTTCAAGTCACTTGAAACTTTCTTGAATCGTTTCAACTTTCTGACTTTTATGAGATGCAAAGTAAAGTTACTTGAGATTTTACTTAGGCCTTCACACATGCATTTTTGGTTTAGTAGAACTTAGCAGCTCTCAAGTCTTACTTATCAGGCTAGTGTAAAGACAGCCAATGTCGACTGATGTTTAAAGAAATTAAAGAAATGCCTAGAGATCAGTGTGGAAGATTGGTATGAATATTGAGGCTTGAAGGGTTAAGGGATTAGAAGAGGGAATAATTATATAAAAGGGTTTAAGCAACAACGACGGTGACAGCTACAAAAACGTCACTTAAAAAGTGAATTTCCACTGCCTCAGACGTTATCCTGCTTATTCCATCTCGTTTAATTCGTCAAATACTGGCCTGTATCAGAGTTCAGGAAAAGAAAAGGAAAGCTGTTGTCTTGTGTTCCCATCCCTGCCAAATCGTGAAATTGGGCATTTTCATGTCGTAGTTGTGCAGTGACAGCAAAGAAATGTACAAAAAAGGGTGAAGCACATTCAAGGTTGTTGTTTTGCCAATCTAAACCAATTTCTTTTTTGCCGTTCTCGTTGACGTCACCATTGTTGTTGCTTAAGCTCCCTAGTAATGAAAATTTACTGTCAGATACAGACAGATAAATAAAAGAATAATTATCATGTCTCCCTGAACAATAAAGAAGAAGCTACAAAAAGTTCTGACACAGTTACGGTACAGTGTACAATTTAGGCATTTTCATGAGCTTTCCAAGGGCTAGCAGATAAAACCTTCATTGACCTTCATCACAACAGTCAAATTGAAGTCCATTGTCAGCCATCTTACTTAGCAGCTTGGTCTAAAAAAGCCACAGGCACACCAGCAATGCACTATTTTAACCTGAATACTACAATTCAACGAAATAATAATAAAACATACAGAATGGATAGGGAAAATGCTATACAATAATACAATTACTCTGTACCTTAGTTGTGATCTTTCCCACTCTAGCTTCTTTTCCTATTCGTCCAATGAGAATGAGAAGTTTTTCCTTCATACGATCGCTCTCAGATCCCCAGCTCTGCAATAAAATACAAATTTCCAGACCGTTAAGCTCTTAATTACGTGTGAAAACATGGTTTGAGTTTTCTTTTCCTTTGTCTCTAATGACTAAAATAATGATTTGGAGTCTAACAAAAAACAAGATAAACTAGTCTGTCAATTTGCAATAGTGGACTACAATATCATGACAACAAGATGGCTGCCAGCAATTTTGCCACTTGCCAGCCAAATGGTTGGCCAATTGTCTGTTCACTGCGCCTGGACGGTAGGACATTAGTCAGTTGACATTACTTCAACTGACAGGTTTTTTGGGAAGCTATTCTTTACACCAAGCAACCTACATGTATTTTGCTGGCTGCAGTATTTCACCCACAGATTTCACTCATTTTCTGATTTTACATGTACATGTACATATGTCACAAATGCATCCCTGCATACAACTTCTCAGTTCATTGTATAAGAGGCTCAGCTATCAACAACATGAAATAATAAATAGTTACTACTGAGGAAACAAACCTGTTGTATTAGGACAAAGAGATGATCCAGCTGGTTAGAGTTAAATCTCACTGCCGCTGTAGCCAGGATATTGTGTATGTTGTCTACCTCAGTGTGGTGCTTTCCAACCTTTACAAATTCATCACATTGATCACTTAATTTTGTAACAAAAAAATTATGCAAGGAGTTTTTCAGTGAGTTTTAAGAGAAATAAATTAAATATGTTTCCTTTATTTTGTTTCATTACTTGAAAATAACAGCACTTATGACTGTTGGCAACTTGCTCTTGAACTCTTAATGTTATGATATTCATGCACTCGATGCTGGCTGAATGTATTGCTATAACCAACAGGTGTAACAAAATTGTTGGCATTAGTGTATTTGACCAGTTCATGAGACTAAAGAAGGTTACAGATGCTGCACATGTATGGTTGATTTTGAGCTTAGGGTCTGTTTTATGAACCTGAGCTCTCAAAGAACATGGCTAGTTGATGCATAAATACCTGCATTTTCCATATGGTGGTTAACTCATCCAAAGAGAGCTTGGTACCAAGGAACTCTACAAGTACTTTGATTCGATCACAGTACTGAGATTGATGAAGATTGCCTGCAAGAAAGGTATGGAATCTTAAGCAAAACGTTTGCAATATTCATAAGGAAGACGTTAATCTATGCACTTACACAGGAAATCACCCAGTTCCCATGGCTGGAAATCCCCATGACCCAGCCATGATCCCTGAAAAATTTTTCTAGAACCTGTCATGCTAAATAAGCAGTGAAAAAAGTGGAAGAAAGAGGCTAGTGGAGAAACAATATTTTTGAAGAGCACCAAAATTGGCCAACAAAGGTTGTGACCTACAATGTAAGTGGAATACAACACTCTTGTATCCTATAATACAAAAGCAACAATCTGATAAAATAAAGCTTGCAGTGGAATCACACACTACAGACCATTGGAGAGTGTAGTAGTAGCTCACTATGCTGTTAAGCACTTGTATCACTAGCCCCCTTGCTTGGGAGATTGGGCGACCACACCCTTAAAGACAAAGGTTCTTATTTCATGTTGATAACTCATAACAGTACACATTAGACTGAGGAACCTGAGGTTAACAGTGTGCTCCTTTTTTACACCCATCTCTTTATCAGTGCTCCGTTTACCATGAATTTAGAGGTACTTAAAGTACATCATGGAAAGGAAAGAAGTTGAAACAAAGATTTGAGGTGACAACTAAGAATGAAACTCGAATCCTCCTGCACAGATCGCTTCACACTATGTGCTAATCCATGCTCCTCAAGGACTCTGTGCAGTTCCTGACATTAAAACTTTACCTGCTATTACCCTAATAAACTGCCCTTGCACAGATGTACAAGGGTAGAGAAGTTTAGCTAAATGGTAAACTTACTTTCAAATGCGATAGAGAGAACTTTGTTTTGAAGCAGCCACTCAGTGATAACATCCTGCGAAATGTTCACTTTAGGGTTCTTACTCTTTTCAGAATCATCAATCAACTTACACACCTGATATTTGAACAAAAATAAATTGATTATAGTTAAAATAATTTGTAGAAGTTTAATGTGTAACTTAACCTAGTAAATAAGAAAATGGTAGATAAAGGCACAACGTGAGCTGATCTAACTTTGCAGTTTGTGGATGAAATCAAACCACAGTGTGATTCAGATTAAACGTCTTCAGCTGTACTCTTACAAAATGAAATTTAGCAATTACGTTTGTTAAGTTTTGTTTCAGGACACGCCACAACAGTTTAAAAAGAAAAAAAACAAAGTATGTCTGCAGTGCACGGCAGTCACCTCTTTGAGCGAATTCATCTTGGCATTGAAATGTGGACTTTTGAGCATCTTCAAAGCCACCTCCAGCCTCAGATCATCGACACCTGACACCATGTTCTGCCAAAGTCTCATGCACAACAGTTTAAGAGTTGTTAACAAATCAAACACATCTCCAACAGCCTGTAATTACATAAACATATGATAATCAATTTAAGTATAATAATGATTTGGGTACCATGAGTTGTGACCAATCTGCTGTAAATATGACACAAGAAAAAATATCAGTTTAAAATTCCAAAATTTGCATGTGTTATGGGTCAAATTTGATTTCAGATAAATTTTGACTTAACCTAGTAAGTTGATTCTCAATTACCCTTGTCTCCTATTCCTAGGGGTCAAAGGACATTGAGAAGAAAATTGGTCTCAAAAAATATTATTTTAACCTGAAACCACATTTGACCAGTAACACATATTATACTAAGAGCCAATATCAGACACTGCAATAATACCTTTTGCTTCATGTCTTCATTTGTCAGTTCTTGGATGTATCCTAGTGTTTTTTCAAAAACATCACTGAAGACTTTCTGTAATGAAAAAACAAACATCATGACTGCATACAGGTACAAAGTACATCAAGAAAAAAATCACACGGCAGCGAAACATCTGCTGGTAGTTATAATCAACCAGTAAAATATCCATGCTAAAGATGCAGCAGTATTTTATCATCCCCTTTTAGACTAGCCACCATGTTTCATGAAATAAGAATACTAAAAGGAGATTAAAAGGATTCAGCAACAATAACCTTTCTTAGCACGACAAAGCAAATTATTGTTGTCACTTACTGGCAGCACTTTTGCATTCAGATAACTGGCACAAATTCCCAGGGGCTTCAAGAGTGCAGCCAACATCTGAAATAAAGATAAAACAAAACTTTGAGAACTCTAAAAGCAAAGAAAAATTAAAACAACACACACTTATTGCCTGCTTAAAGTCTTTTTTCTATGACAATTTACTGCTGCATTGTTGCTTGCAGGGCCTTAAGTGTAATTAATGCCCAAACTAAATTTACTGCGGTATTAACTTGTTGAACATTCTTACTGGAGCATCCACTCTTTCTGCCGTCTCAATCTGTTTCTTGATCTCCTCAAATCCCCCAAGCTCTGCAAACTATCACAAACAAAAAAATTATATTTTAGTGTTAAGTACGGCTGAGTTTCTTTTTCTTTTGTCTTTCCATAGGTATTGGAAAAATACGGCACAGAATGAAGCATGGTACCGGTTTACCTTGTTGATCAAGTTTACCAACCAGCCATATGGATCCTGCAACAAGACAAAGAAAACAACAATAAATCACTTTTCATTATTGCCTTAAATTATTTATTACCAAGAATAAGGGTCTGGAAAGTAGAAGTTTACATACTAAACTTTTCACTATGTGTTACATGTAACTATATCTGCTCAAACTTGGCCAATTTTTTAGTTTCAATATTACTGGCCAGAATATTGAAAGGGATAACTGTTACAGGTCAAAATTAATTAAACTTTATTTAAAGATGCATGTTTATTATACTATTTTTTGGTGCTTTAAATAATATATAGAAGAACTATATTTTAATCTCAGTTAACTGCAATAAAGAGTTTTGGCATCTGTCCCCAGATTAACCGTCTGCTTACATAAAGGCCCAAGCATTTTCAACTTCTACCTCATTACATGTACATGTAGCTACTCGGCTTGGGTTCCTAAGAATGAAGGATCTTTGGAAGTAAAGAAAAACAATAAAGAATTGCTTTACTGCTGACTGGGTTTTAGTAGCTTACCTTGTAAGATGGGCTTGTGTAATACACAGAGGTCGGTGGGCAAACAGCATAACAATCATCAGCTCCAAACACTCCTTCAAAGTATTTCTTATCCCACGGTTTTGACCTGTTCTTGAACTGGAACTCTGTTTCTGGATTGAAAGCCTAACAATGATAGCAAGCAGCATGTCAAAATAGATCACTGTTCTACAGTATAGCTAAACTCTTGAAATCTTGATGTTTCTTTCAATCTTCATTTGCCCAATTAAATTGAGAAGATTAAATAAAATGAAAAATTTTAAACCGTTGGCCAAAAAATGGTTTCAGTTACAAAAGATCGCAGATGTAGAGAGCTGATGAACAACAAGAATCTTCTGGCATTAGTTTTGAAAAGAAGTTACTAGCTGGATGTTCTACTGCAGGTCATTAACTAATTCTTGTAGCATCTTGCTTACTATACAAAGTGCACTATTGATCAGGTACCTGTGTCAACAATTCCAGTAATCCAAATGGTACAGGTTTATACTTGAGCCTAGAAGCAATCAACTCCAGAAGCAGATGAAGCATGTCATAAATTCCTTCATGGATTTCTGAACCCCATCTGTGGACTGCTTGTGTTGTCAATAACTATGGTAAAAAATAAAAAACAATTCATGACACCAACACTCCCAAAAATTTTGCATAACAGTTGTTTACAATTTCCCCTGGGTTAACAGTCATCCCCAGAGAAAAAGAAAACAAAGCCTATGCGAAATCTTTGGGGGTAAACAAGGTGTATTATATAGCTGGCAATGTGGAAGTGGTAAACACACACCTTCTTAAAGCACTCAGGTAGTGCTCGGTCCATAAATCTTTTACAGTTTTCATCTGCATCTGCAAGACCTGAGGAACATACAGTTCATGTAGGTTAGTTCAATCTATCCATAGCATCCTAGAGATTTGCAAAAGATTTGTAATCATTATTTTGCAATTGACATAATCAGGGTGTTCATTGGGCATTGGAGGTCGGAGAATTCTCCGCTTACTATGCATATTCCTCAGGCTAACATTCGGTAGCCTATGACTATTTTTTATTCCGACATGGAGCCTCTCTCAGAAAATTCTCCTGTAAACGTTACGACTTTCTCCTGTGACTAGAATTCTTAATGAAAATTCTGCATAATGTAGTTCTAACTTTAAAGTCTATGGGCAAAATCATGTGGTGTGTCTACATGACTTGAACTTCTTCACAACTCAGTTCTTTAATTGCAATTGCCTGGTACCGATACATGTACTATTTCAGTATTTTACAGAGTTACCAAAATCACAAGCAATGATAATTACTGACTGTAAGTCCAGCTTCCTCGAAAAGACGGTAATTCAAGTCTTAGTAAATAAAAAAAGGTCTTATCCTTATTCACCCAAAACTCAAATCTCTGTCTCAGTAAGGCATCTAGATGATGTGCAAATTTTAGCTCAATCAATCAACATAATTTTACCTATCCCCAAAGTAACTTGTCGTCACCAAAACATAAGCAAATTATCACTTTGATTTACAGTTGATGTGATTACAGCCTTAAGTATCATTCCGATAAGAATCATTTCAATAAAATCTTTTCAAAATCTGCAGTTGCCACCACACTTACATGCATGGCTTGTGCCAAATCAACTTGATGTTTTTATTTCACCTTGAATGATTGATTTGTTTCAAAATGTATCAAGTTTAAAATTCTCTCTCCAACAAACACCAGAATGTATTTATCAAAATTAACTTTTTGAGTATTCTGAATGCAAGTCTGATGAAATAAGATACTCCGCATGAATATTTTAAGGCTATTGCGATTACCCAAACAAAAAGTTTTTGAAAACAAAATGAAAATAAACTGACAGTGTACGGTATTTCATTTTTGGCCCATCCCACTTCCTCTCACCTTCCTGAGCAAATCTCGCAGAACTTAGTAAACACTTTCCCAAAGACTCCTCTCTCTTGTAAGGAATAGACCAATTATCTATAAAAACTCTGTCCTCTAACTCGCAAAGGTTTGTAGTAGGAAATTCCAGAGGTATGTCCATATTTTCAGTTTCGTCTTTGCCGTGACTAGCTCCGTTTAGAGACATTCCCGCAGGATTCATAGCCTCATCGTAAGATGGTGGAGGCTCGCCACTGGCGTCAAAAAATTCGCTTTCGTCGTTATCTCTGGAGTCTACAAGAGGAGGGATATCCATTCCTCCGTCATCTAAGCCGTGTTGTGTTTCCGTGTCTTTAACTTCCGGGTCTTCGAAATAAAAACTTGTACGAGTTTCCTCCCCTGTTAACAACGCAACAGCATCATTCAAATCATTCTTGGCCAAACTGAGCGCTTTGCGAATCTGTGCGCTGTCAACAAATCCCATATTGAGAAGAGTGTTAACGTAAGCTTCGTTTGGTTCAACCATATTGATGATAGTGCCGTAAATGAAAGGTTAATGGCATTTACAAATCAATGTTTCAGGTTATAGAGCTGTCCGACGCCATGTTGAATTTGAGGCCAAAGCCCGGATGCAAGAGATGAACGAGCGAGTAACCTGGTAACTAGTTTTGTAACCATAGGATCCAGGCTTCGAACGTGAGAATTCCAGCTGAGTTCAAGATGGCGGCGTTAAGGAAGCGAGGTGCGGGTACTTCTTCGCCTTTTCAAGACTCAAAGGAAGGCATTGGTGATTCTTCTTCAGTTGACGCAGATTCAAAGAAGATCACTTCCACAAGATGGATATTCTTCTTCATTTTATTATTTTATGCATGTTCTCTCTACACCGGTTTTAAAGCAACGCGCGCGGTTCCCGCGCCCAAAAAAACAGCAGAGAGCGATGGAAGTGAATTTGTGGAAGAAACAGCTCGGCGGCATCTTGAAGCAATAACATCGTTTGGTCCACGACCTGCTGGGAGCTACGCAAACGAAGTTCAAGCAGTGAATTTCATCGTTGGAGTTTTACAAGAAATTAAAGAAACTGCAAGAGAAGATGTGATCATTGAAATTGACATCCAAAAGCCTTCTGGCAGTTTCGATCTAGGATTCATAGCCGGATTTACAAGCGTTTACCGTGAAGTTACAAATATTTTGGTTAGAATAACGATGAAAAAAAATTACCCTCCGAAAAATACGGTTCTCGTCAACGGCCATTTTGATAGCGTTCCTGGGTCACCCGGTGCAAGCGACGATGCTGTTAGTTGCGCTGTGATGTTAGAAATCTTGAGATGCCTTGCCGAGACTCAGAACTTTGATTTTGACCACGGTGTTGTGTTCAATTTTAATGGAGCAGAGGAGAATGTATTGCAAGCAAGCCACGGATTTATCACGCAACACAAATGGGTTGATACAATCAGAGCTTTTGTGAATCTGGAGGCAGCAGGAGCAGGTACAATGTTAAAGGGGGGTATAAGGAGGTGAAAAAAAATTCGGCAAAATAGACGGAGTGGGCATAGTGCGGAAGTGAGGAGGAGATAAGCTAAATTTAGAGGAGGCACTTCTCCTGCCAGTTATCCTCTCTGCAACTCACTATGTGCGCTTTCGGTGCACGAGAAGAGGGCGGAAATTTCTTATGCTCTGATGCCTTTAAATCTTGAGACCCATGGTGCATACAAGACAGGAAGAGATTCGGGACGAATTATAGAGAAAGCACTTCGTATGGTGCACACAAGAAAAGAAGAGATACATGTTGGGGAGAGATCACTTTCTATGCTACACTGTCTCCCTTATAATACCCTGGAAGCCCCCGGATAGTCCAGGCACCCAACCTCCATTTAGCAGTGCAGTTGTTAACAGGTCTTTTTTGGGGGAAGGAGGTCTTGCTTCTCTCCCTGGAGTTATCTTTTCGGTTCTAGATTTTTGTCCCCTTTTGATCATCCTGTCACCTTGGAACCAGGCTTTCCCACTATACACGCTCAGTGTTACATAATACATCACTAACCTGCAGTGAAGGCTGCTTTGTTTTTTACAACACTTCCTTTTTATGTAGCCTTTACGAAAGCAACATTAATTTTGGTACATGTATCTATTAATCTTAACTGTTCGGTTGTTACTCAATCAAAAGGTGGACGGGAAATAGTTTTCCAGGCAGGGCCTGATCACCTCTGGTTGATAAAAACATATGCTGAAGTGGCACCTCATCCATGTGCACAAGCTCTGGGTCAAGATTTGTTTCAGAGTGGAATAATTCCTAGTGATACTGACTTTAGGATCTACAGGGACTTTGGACAAATACCTGGCAAGTATAAAAAAAAAATAGTTGATCTTTAAACAATGGATCTCTACCATAGTTTCCTTGGCAACAGTTCAGTCTGGAGTCACGCAATGCTCCCTATCCTATGGGAGCAGGAAGATTGCGTGACTCTGGCCCCTGTGGCTGCGAAGGAGACTTTCTCTATCCCTGAAAGAAAGAGATTGAAAAAGCATAAGCCTCAAGTTGACTTTTTAAAAAAAACCTACACAATGTACCTTTTAGCTTGATATGAGTGCATGATTTTACAGTTTTGCAAAAAAAAAAAAGGCTTGTTAGAGATTAGAGAAGACAACAGATCCTTTGTATTTTACTTGAAGTTTTTTAGCTTATATTTTCATGAAGTAACATTAAATTTTTTCTTGTTTGAATGACTAGGAGTGGACCTTGCTTACACTGCAAATGGTCACGTTTACCACACAAATTATGACACTCCTGCTGCAGTCACACCTGGCTCCATTCAGCGTGCTGGGGATAACATTCTAGCACTTATAAAAGGCATTGTTAACTCGCCGTATCTGGCTGATCCTGGAGAGTATCGTCATGGTGCAGTGGTGTTCTTTGACTTTCTTGGCATCATCATGGTGCATTATCCTGAGAGAATTAGCCTTGTGATAAATGTTTTAACTGCTTTTGTGGTAGTTCTTTGTCTGATCAGAAAGTTCCTGGGATTTCCTGGAAAGAAAGATGTAAAGAAGGGTAAGAAGATGTTTAGTACAGTGTACATGTGTGAGCACTATCACTTTCTGTTAAATTCAGAAAACTGCCAGAAATACAATGTATCTCTGGAATTGTTATTACTGTATGTTGCAAACCCAATCAAAGCCTTGTGGGAGATATTGAAGGAATTCTGCAGTCAAGCCAAATTGTTTTGTCTCTATACTAGAGACCACAGCAGCTGGAGGAAACTTTGTGTCACCTACTACTTGGCAGATGACTTAAGTTGTGATGACGATGGCAACGATAATGTATAAGATGGCCTGTTAATAATCGTTGATTGTTGTATATTTTTCAGGTCAAATAGCTCAACAGTCATCTTTGTCTTCTCTTCTCTTTTCAATGTTGGTTTTACTGTTGTCGTGGCTGGTTGGCATAGCAACACCTGTTGTCTTATCCTTATTACTTACATATGCTGGGCAATCAATGACGTGGTATTGCCATCCTTACCTTCTTTTGCCACTATATGCTGCTCCCTCTCTGCTCGGCATTGGTTTAGTCCACGTTGCAGCTAGGAGAAGACTTCTGACAAAGGTGTGAGTCTTACAGTATATATGTATATTCATAAATAGGAAATTATTTCCAGGTAGCATTCATCATATCCTTCTTGAACAAAAGCAGCTTAAAGCAAAAAAAAAATAGAAAAAGATCCTTATAAGGACACTTTGATACAGGCATGAACAAAATCTGGATTGGACTGGACTGGATCAACCAACAGAAGGTTAGGGGTAAGGGTTTGTATGAGGGTTGATCCAATCTAGTCCAATCTAGGTCTTTGTCTATGGTCCTTATATGGACACTGTAGCCTGTTCCAGGCGTTCAGATGGTGGGGAGTGAGTTAAATTGTGCACGGCGAGAGCAAAAGGAAAACGAGGGCAGACTAGGGTGAGAGTGAGGGAAGGCGGCCTATGAACATTCTAAACAAAGGGTCATTCCGTTATACTGTATTCCAGTATACCCTCTTATTGGTCGATTATGACACCTTCTGTTAACATTTGAGTGCTGGTAATGTTACCTTCCCTTTTTTGCCCTGGTTTCCCTGTATTTTTCCCCTCATCAATTTTTGCACCCTTGCCATACTATCTGAACACCTGGAACAGTTCCCTTACTATTAAAGTACCTGTTTACATGGAGGTTGGGGAGCCCAGGTAAGTGAGGTCAGGTGGGGTAACCCGCCTGCCCATATAAGCTTTCATTTTCATTTCATCGCGTTTACGTGATAGGTGGGGTGACCCACTGTGGATTACCTCACCTACCTGAGCTGGGGTCCCCCACCTCCATGTACAGAGGTTCTAATAATCTTTCTGTGACATGTGCTGTTTTAATAGAAATTGGCTCTTTGTAGTGAAACCATTAATTTGTTGAGATCATTTTATTTTTTAAAAAATTTTTAGAGTAAAGCTGAATATGAGAAAGAAAAACCAGCGACAGTCTCCTGGGATGAAAGAAAATCCAGCTGCCTTTCAGCAAGGGAAACAGAAGTGTTTTATGCAGTGCTTCTACTGTGGACAATAATCCTGTTAGTGATGTCCTTCTATCGTTTGGCCTCGGCTTACATACTATTAATTCTAGTGATCTTTCCATTGATAGTACGGGTTCTAATTTTCGACAACTTCATTGCAGCGAAAATAGCCAATCAGAACTTCATAGAAAAATCTGTACTAATTAACATAATAGCTTCACTAATACCTGTGAAATTTTGTGCTTACTTATTAATCTGTGGGTTTGATGTCCTTTTGCCAATCATGAGCCGTTCAGGGACTGACACGCCACCAGATTTGTTCATTGCTGTTCTGTGTGCTTCTGCAGTTGTCACATTGACTTCGTATATGGTGAGTATTTATCTAGTAAAATCCAACTAGCTGGTCAAAAATATCGAGACAAAACAACTTTAGCTGGTTAAAGCTAGACTTAATGAATCATTTTTTTGCCACCAAAAAGCCAGCACTTTCGCTACTCGTGGGGTATAACATATAGCCTAGTAGTAGCTCAACCAATCAGAATGCAGCATTGATAATAGACCACTAGTTGGATTTTACTCATTTGGATTAGTTAGTGCCAAAGGCACAAGCTTTGAGGGCGCAAGAGGCATGCTCCCTGATAAAACTTTAAAATTTAGAGCCTCTGAAATGACGGCCTGAGACAATTTTGTCAAATTTTTATCACCATCCTGGTAGTTTTCTACACAAGAAATTTTTGTTTGCTTTTTAGCACAAAGATAAGAATTACTTTTGTAAAATGAAAAAATTCATGGTGAATTATTTTTGGTGGGAATTTAGCCCACCCAATGATAGCTGTCAATCTGCAGTCCCCAGAAAGTACTTTTTGAGGACCTAATTAACTTCAGTGGCAGGCACACGTCCAAGTTTAAGAAACTTTATTCACACATGCACAGCTTACCTGCAAATTGAACCCTTTATTGTTGCAAAACCACAAAAGTTAGAACTCCAAGTCTCCCTCTTGCGACTTCATCACTCGCTTGGCCGCTGTGTTATTAGAATGATGTTGCTTTAAATACTCTTCTTGCTCACCCCAACTGTTATTTCCATCCTTTTTTTTAGGTTAGCACTGTGTATGTCATGGGCGACCTGAAACTTCCTGCGCTATTCCTCTTCCTTGTCTCAACACTTGCAATTGTAATATCTCTTTTGGGACTTTCATTTCCTTACTCAGCTGTCAATCAATGTCCTAAAAGGGTTTTCTTTCAGGTAAGCATGCTAAGAAAATGGTGCAAACCTCCATACAGTGGTGTCCAGGCCTTGAGACCCATGGGTCGTGATTTAGTCAAGACCCTTGTGGCCCTGTTGCTTGATCCACTTGGGTACTATATACACTGTTAATTATAGCCCAGTGTGAGAAAGGCGTCAGCAAAACTGGGATTGGACTGGACTGGATCAACCCCTGTAACTCACTAAATGACAAAAGGTAAGGGATAGAGTTGCTGGGAATGAACAGATGCAGTCCAATCCAGGTTTTGCCAACGGCCATGTGAGAATAACATTCTTTGCCCCAGGTATAGTAAAATGTATGGAACAGGATCCTGCAATTTATTAAAAATGGCTGGTTCCGTAAGCAGGCAAGATCAGTCGAATCCCTTAATAATCTTTTTGGCTCCTGGAGTGGGCAAGATAGGCTGGTTTTGTGTGCTTGGGATTTCCGTCTTTGTCCTGCTAGGAAAGATTTTGTTTTGTCTTGAAATCACAAGTCTGCCTCGCTATTATTTTATTGTTAAAAAGGTTTAATAAGTTAATTCAACGCTACTTTCTTCTATAATGGCCTTACAACCGTAACTTTGCTTTTGCCATAGCATACATCAAGAGAATTTTACAACAATGAGGGGGATACTGTTCTGCAAGACTCAGGTGTATGGACCACTCCTCTAGATTATTTAGGAATCAAGCCATTTTCTGATGTACCCATGTTTAGAAATGCCTCACTGGCACCACAGTATGGAGTCTATGGAGGCTTTCCTTATTACTTACCTTTGAGGCAGTTAATGAGGTATGTTTCTTTGTGATAGTGACGTATTACCCACCAGCGTTCAAATGTCAGGGGTCTTGAAAACAAAGACCCCTAATACCCCTAACAAAGACCGCTAAGTCCTTCTAAAAACCCTCAACAAATGGCTCTGAACTTCATTGATTAGTATAAGGTTAGGAAACTGAGTGAATCAGGTTCCATTTATTAAAAGTCATTATACTGGACAAACTGACCTGAAAGTTGATTAACTCAGTTTCCTAACCCTAATCAATAAAGTTCAGAGTCATTCGGTGGGGGTTCTTAAGGAGTCTTAGCGCTCTTTGTTTTCAAGACACCCTTCAAATTAATGTCTGTTTAAAACTTCACATAGAGCGACCCTGCTTTCTTACAAATGTAATTGAAACGTATAATTTTGTTGATCACAATATTGTGAATCTTTCTTGAGATGATCAATTCCCAGGTACTGCATCCAAGTTCAAAGAGAGACATATTAATATACAGTATACATGTAGTGTTGGTGTGCGTGTTTCATACACTCATTAACCTATCGTTTGATGTCTTTTAATGACATCTCTGCTGCTGTTATAACCTGGGAGCAAGCTCTCTTTCAGCTATCCCTTTGCTTGACTAAGGAGGCTGGGAATAGAGCGGAGAGAAAGCTTGCTCCCAGTCAATTGCCATGATCATTACTTCTAAGCAAAATAGAAATTTCCCACATTCTGCTCCAGTGAGCTCTTAATTGAGCCTGAGAAAACAGCCGACATTCTGTGAAGCCATCACTGGTTTCGTTGCGAAATGATGTCTGAGGAATGAGTTTAGAAATTCCATACTGATGATTTGTCATTACCTAGATCTGGGTAGCATATATAAATATAACTGTTTGAGTTGGTACCCTTGTTCACAAGAATGTGCCAGCAGTCTCTTTCATGGTTTTTTTTTCTTCACATTTTTATTTGTTGCATTCTTTTATTAAAATAACTGAAATAAAGCTTTAAAACTTAACTTGGCCTTTCCTTCTCCATAGAAACTCTTGGTATATTCCTGGCCCTCCACCAAAAGTCACAACATCACAACTAGCAGTAACACTTTTAGCAAGAGAACGGCATGATAAAATATACAGCTTTAAATTCTCAATATCAGGTCTGTAAATCATGGTAGTAAATATCTCAAGTTTGTTGGTTTTAAACCATAAAGCTCTAGTCTCAACTTTGATTGTTTCTGATTAATTTAAATTTTAAACTAACTTTTTAATAATCTAACACTTACAAATTTAAGTTAAGTTGTAACAATGTAAACATGCAACATAAAGGATATTCTGCTGTCTTCAAAGATGGCAACCACAGTTTCGCTAACTTCACTTCCTTGTAACCTTGGATGTAGTGAAGTCGTCAAAATATCTAATAAACTTCTCATTAACTGTCTTTGGACCATGTGGTGTATATTCATCTCCAACAAAATACAAAACAATAATTGATTGGACTCATCATGATTTATTAAATAACTTCTTTTGTTTATTTCAAAATAGGTCCTGATCACATGACTGTGTATCTGTCTCCCTCGAGTGGTGTGAATTTGCTGTCTTCATCTCTAGGAACTCTTTATCCCATTGAAGATGAAAATGGGGGAGACCGAGTTACGTACTTCATTTACTACTCTCACGGAACTGATGTTGGACCATGGGAGTTCTCTCTTGAGTTGATAGTATGTCTGTTACTGTGGTTACACTTATGACACAAGGATATGAACAAGCAAAATATCCAGATACAGTGGCATGTTGATCATTGGCCTGAGGGTGTTAGTCTGGGAAGGGAAGTGGGGAGGGGAAAAGGATGGCAGTCCACCGCTCAGCTTGCTTTGCTCGCCGATTTTTTAATGCTGTAGGTTTCACTACATTTTTTGCTATTTTTTCCCCACAGGGGAGTTTGGTCCCAGGCTAGTTGATCACTAGTGCCCATTGTCCTGACAAAGATGCAAAGATGCTGCTTGCATTTGCATAGGTTTAATTAAGGCTAAAATAAGTAAAAATTTTACATGGATGAAACTCAAGATTATTTTTCTCATACTATCCTGCCATTGCAGCAGATTGAACTATGTTTTGGACCCAGGGATTGTCCTTTACTTCTAATTAAAAATTAACCCATTTTGCTACTTTCATTCAGGTTGAAAATGGAAAACAGAACCAAAAATCACCCTCATTTCATGCCCCTTAAAATTTTACCTGGCACTTTGAAATCTTAGTGGCAGCCCTGTATTACTACAATGGTGACAGACCGGGAGACCGGGTGTACACCTCTATAAAAGTGACGGGAGTGCTCATCAGAAAATTTTGAGAACACCAAAAAAGTGCACCAGAATCTTGCTTTATGGGCGTGTCCCAAATTCATTCCCACCCCTACGAGGTACCAATTCAACAATAATATATAACTGTCACTGCAAATTTTAATAGAAATAAAGATAACTTTTGAAACACTTTCTTCTCAAGGCCTTTTTGAAAGTATTGTCAAAAATGTTTATCCTAATCTGTCATTTTAGGTTTTAGCACCCTAAGCAGTACCAATCCACAAATTTAAACTCCTCCAAGGTACGACAAGCACCCGCGTCACTTCTATAGGGGAGTACACATAGCAGTTTTCACAGGATACAAAATCTGCCAAAGTTATTTGCTACCAACAGGAGCACAATATTTATTTTATGTATTTATTTTTCAGACAGAACAAGAACTGCCTGCTAAAAGCAGCCTGATGGATTTTGCAGTTGCTGCTCAATACATTCATGGCAAAGACTCATCTTCACCAGTTCTCAGGGAAGTCAAGAAGGCTATCCCTGACTGGATTTTTGCTAACACTTGGGTAGTCACATACAAGAGCTGGTCTTTCACTTTGTAAACATTGTCACAGTCTCTAAATAAAGGGCATAATTTGGCCTTACTTATGCTTTAGATTCCAAGTGTTAAGAGGTCTTGATCTCCTTACACTTTTGACGCAACAAATACAAAACTGTAGGATGGATGACCTGACATCACCCGTTTCTGTTTTCTTCCTTTGAGAAAAGGATAGCCAATTAAGGCATAATTGTAGGGAATATCGAAGCAGTTTAAGTTTCAGTTCTTACAACCTGTTAGCCTTCAGGCAAGCTCTTGCCTCATGAACATCTTGTGGTATTCATCCAGGTACAGAGCTTGCTTGTAACCTAACACTGTTTAATAAAAATAGAAAAACAGATTATAGAAATTCTTTGTTATTATAATGGAACATAATTATCTGAATTTAAAGATTGTTCTGAAAAATTATCTCCACAGAAAAGAAGATTTTATTGAGGGATTAGATTCAGATTTTTTTATTCATTGCACTATTTCAATAGTTTACTATTAGGTATATTTATAATAATTTTTTTTTATTAATTCAGCTGTACATCAGTTATTACGATAATAGTAACTATTAATATTTTAGATGACAAAGAAAGAAAAGTTGTTAGAGTAAATCAAGATGAATTTTATTTACATTGTACTATGTACAAGGTGCACATTATATCAAACTTTACTCACACACTGAAAACATTGAATAAAAGAAGTTATTAGCAATATTTTATATTTTCGTCTTTTCTTTTTTTATTCTGCTCTGCAGGGCTGTCATCAGCAGATGAGGATCGGAATGTTTCTAGTGTATTCATGATCAAATGCAACAGGCAATAATTTTCACGTACAAAAAATATGGACTGTTTCCAGTCTAAAAGAATAGTTCTTTCGATGCCTTAAAGAGATTGCTTTAAACAAAACATCTATCACTTTTGCATTCATGCCTTTAAATGGACACCCTGTGAGCAGAGGCTGGATTTTCACGTGTAAATTGGTGTGCTATATTTTGCACACCAACTCACACTGTGCAAATGTAGCCTCTGCTTGCATAGGAGTAAAATAAAAAATGGACGTTTTTTAAACAGAATTTTCCTATTTCAACTTTTAGAATGGTATCTCTCTACCAACACTGACAATAAATATTTAAATAAATGTTTGTTTGTTATATTTTAAATAATCAGTGGACTGCTGTACCATCAACACTGACATTATGAACGAAAATAAAATGATCAAAGCCACTCTTAATGAGAAATTTCAGATGGCAAGCTGATGTGACAGGAATCTAAAAAAGAGAGAAAAAGTTTTCAGTATTGATCATTGAGAGAGAGAAGTTAGTATGCTATCCACATTAAATTTCTGAAAGCTTTTGACAGGTAATAAAGGAATGAGCTTAAGCAAACATTTAATGTGAGTTGAATTCTTTTAGACCACATCTAAGGTTACAAAGAGAAATGAAAATCTTTCATCATAATTATTTCATGTCCCTCAAAAAATTGTTCATTTAGAACTTCTATTTCCAGTATGGCATAAAAGTGAGCCAGCAAGAGTGATGCACAGGCAAAGTTATTCTGCTCATTCAAACAATCTCTTGACATTCTTGTTGCCATTACAATCCTCAGTTACTTAGCAATTCCCTCCCCCACCACCACCACCACTCCCTACAACCTGAAGCTACACTGTATTGAATTCTTAAGCTGTGAACTACCTTGATTTCATCCCTCTGTAGTTGACCATCTATGTTTTCATACTCTGTAAGGAGAAGAGCGCCCCAGGAAATGAGTATTAGGAAGTTAGCTGCATCAAAATGGTCAAACATTCAGATACTTCTGTATTGTTAAATAAAACTATACCTTTATCCACAAGGGGTTCAAAATCTACTGGCTCTGTCTTTGTGCTTTTCTCTATGCAAAGGTCTTTCACTGTGAAAAAAAGTAAATAATATTATTATCGTATGTTGGAGCAATCAGCCACTATGTTTCATGTGGCAGTAGCTCAAAGGCCAAATTCTTCCTTCATGTTTGAAGGAAATATGTACAGTTTTCAAGTGGAATCAAGCAGTTTATCAGAAATAACCTTGAAAGTGCTTTTTGCAAGCGAGCTAAAACAACGTAAAACCTCAAGTCTGAGGTCAAACCCAGTGCCGGATCCAGACCTTGAGATAAGGTGGGGGGGGGGGAGGGGGAGGGGCTGTCATTCAGAACCTTAAATAAGGTGGGTCCAGTCTCTAAGAAAACTTTTTTTGGCCCTTTAGGCCTCAGTTTGGTCTAAAAATTAGGGGGGCAGGGCAGGCCCCTTCCCCGGATCTGCCCATGAAACCTACACTGCTCTTTAAACCAACACCTGGCTTGGAGGACCAGAGTTAGTTCCCTGGTTAAGAGGATGGCCTATGTTACAGAGGGTAGACTTCATGGGCAAACATTCTCATTTGATTGGCAGCTGCTTATTATCAATCTCTGGTGGTAGATTAATAGGTTCACTGACAGGGGAGGGGTAAAATCCCTCCACACTGAAATGTCAAACCCCTTAGAAAAAAAAAACCGTGGACCCCACCCTCTCCATAAAGGGGAAACAGTGGAACCTCAATATAATGAACCTCTGGATAATGACGTCCTCGGCATAATATTAGTTTCTTTACCCCAGTAATATACCTGCCAACTTTTTCTGAGAGATAAGCGTGAGATTTTTATCCTGGGAGTGCTGGGATTTTTGAAGACGACACAATCATTTCCGAAGATCCCCGAAGAAGTCCGAAGTCTTCCCAAGAAGTCCGAAGTCTTCCGAAGTCTGCCGAGGGCAAAGTTATCGCGAAAACGCTTATCCACAAAATCAGAGATCGCGAGGAAGATATTGTCATTTATTCATTTTACACATGGTTTTCGTTCCTTACATGGGTCTGAGTTAACATATTCTTGGAAATTGTGTCAAGCAAGACAGCAACAACTCAAATTTTTCAATCAGGCGTGAGAAATTGGCTCGCAAGCTTGAGCCGGCGTGAGATCGGAGTTTTCAACCCGCAGGCATGAGACTCACGCCTAAGGCGTGAGAGTTGGCAGGTATACAGTAATAGTAATACATATGAAAAAGAACCTCGTTACAACAGAACCTCATTAGAGCAAACAAATTTAGCCAGTTCCTTGGCCCTTCGTTATATTGAGGTTCCGCTGTGTTCAAGTGTATTCTGGGATCTTACCATTTGCAGATGAGATTTTGATGTTCCCTATACTCATCAAGGTACTGAAGCTGATGATGAATTCTTGAGGAAACAATCCTGTTGTTGGCCAAAACGTCTCTAAGCTTCTACAAAAAAGAACCAAAAATAATAATAATAAACCAGACAAAAACAAGAATACTGTATATTTTATCATGGCCATCCACGTCGCCATGACAACAATGCAAATTGCAGACTTTTCATCAGGGCCTTAGAACTTTTAATAAAAGAAAATGCCTACCTTACCCTGTCAAATTTTTATTTGTAAGAAATAAAGAAAAGACATTTTCAGGGGGCTTCATGAATAGAAAAGAGCTTAAAACGTTCTTGGCTTCTTAATAATCTTTTCAACTTCAAATTCGCGAAATCATAAAGTTACCAAACGACCGCAAAACTTACCCATCTATCATGTTCTCTGGTGGATAATTTTCATCATACGATGTTGCCAGGGCGATAGTCGCTCCAGCACTACTCAATGCAACGTCAAACATAATTGTACTGGGAGGTTTTGACCTAAAAACTAGCCTTATAAATGGGCAATTTCCAAAATCCAGACATACCCGCTAAAGATTTCATGACGGCCAAAAACACTGGGGTGAGATATCTCCTCTGCTCATGCTCAGTTTTTGAAGCCGCTATTCTTTTGCGGGCTCAATATCAAGATGGCAGACAGACGACTGGACAGACGGATCTTCGGAGAGATCATGTTCCCCTTAAGTGCAAGACAGTTTTCGTCAACGTTCCTTGATTTTTGCCGTAATAGTCGAGGATATGGGGAACGATGTGAGAACTGAAGATAAGGATGCAACAAAAAGACTGTTAAGCCCTGCCTCAGCTGTAACGGACAACGGTGCAACTAACAAATGTACCATTCCAGTTTGTCATCCGCTTGGCAACATAATGTGGGACTTCGTTAGACAATGCACTGTAGTGGAGAGTCAGTCGAGAAAACAGGAGACTGACCCTTTGCGTGCATGTGGTTGGAATTCTCAAAGAGAATATGACTTCATAAACTATAATGCATGTCAAAGTGATGATGATGATGACGATGAGGATGTTGGTGGTGGTGGTGTCAATGATGATGACGATAACGATGACGATGACGATAACGATGATGATGATGATAATGATGATGATGATGATAATGATATTGACAATAGCAGTGATTCGTCTCAGAATATATTTCACTGTGGCATCGAGCAAGCCAGCCTTTCAAAGGAAACCAAGTTGAGTTCAGATTTATTAAATGAAGTGGAAAACAGGACCAGGGTTGATAATAATTTCATTCTAGATGATGGTTTGTGTGAGGTAGAGAAAAACATACGCAGTGAAGAACTAGTATCAGCTTACTGGCCCAGCGGGGATAATGGTATAAGTAGTGATTTCTCAAATGGCAAGCATCTTTCTGGCAATTCAGTCAGAAAAAATGGAAAAAATTCAAATGAATCATTGCTTTGTTACAAGACAGAAATGATCGAGACATTACCTTTGAAAAAGCACGGAAAATACCATGGGAGGGCTGTTTCACCATCTGTGACAATGAATGTCAAATTGGAAGCTCTAAATTCAATTTTAAACACTGAAACAAGACTGTCAAGAAATGTCACAAATGAAGATGTGGATATCTATGGCAAGGTTGCTATTTTGTATGGGTCTCAGGAAACTGACAGTTCTCATATTTCAGTGCTTGAAAGTGAAGTAGTTGGTCTGTATGACTACATCACAGGGATTGTACAAATATTAGAAGGACACAGGTGCAGACATCAGGATAACCATGGTGGCTGCGAGGTATGAGGTTTCTTATGCTTGGGACTAGGTAGATTCCAGTTAGAATTATTGAAAAATTAATTCCATCAGTCATAGCTGCCACTGGTAGCAAATTCTAAAATGCATTCCTGCAGTATAATGGACAGTGAATTTTGGACAAAGACTACCCTTCTTGTTGGTCAGATTGAAGAAAAAATGAACTCAATTTTCAAATAACAAATTCACTTTAATAGAATCTATGGCCCTAAATTTTAATGTTTTGGGGGCATTCCAGAAGAAAATTCTAAATTTATTTCATGTATAACTGAACTTCCAATAATAGATATTGGTCTTGATCAACCCTCCCTACCCCTGCAAGGAGGTGAGTTATATCTGTTTAGTCAGCTACATTTAGTGGTTTCTGTTTCTTGTTTAGAATACCAGTACCAAAGACCCCTTACCATCAAGGGTTAACACATTTGTGCATCTCAGTGCATTCCTGGACCAACGTCATCAAATAACTCAAACCTCATTAACAACAACAGCCAGCACTGGCCCTGTGGCCTGGTTACTGACCTCCCCTGCCCTTGGCGTTACACTTGACTGGCAAGTAGAAGAACATTTCCATAGGCTAATGCAGGAATGGAACTTCCAAGAAAAAGAAGAAGATCAGAGAGGAAGGAACACCAGGTTTCTATCACAGTGGCAAAGTGTGTTAGTAGTTGTTGACGAATATCGACAACTTGAAAAGGGCATTCCACAAATTGAAGTCTACAAACTCTGCTCAAGTGGAACGATAAAGCTTGTGAACTTTGACGTAAATGAGTGAACCACTCGCTCACTTGGAGGGATGTCAAACACATTTAAAAATATTTTCGTACATATTTACAGCTTACACTCATGTTTGGTTGCTTTTAGCATATTAAACTGGCCGGCACTCTCTAAAAAGATCAGGTTTACAAAGAAATCTGTAGGTTTTTCTCTAGTTTTCCTATCTTCCTCTTATTTTGCTGATGATTACACAAGACGTCGGAGGTCAAGGGACGTTTTCATGACGATGCCAGTGTGGTAGTTGTCCATAGCTGCTTCAAGTCCCTGATTAATAGCAGCAAGAGCGAGACTCATTTTTTTAGATGAAAGGGCTGCAAAGAAATGGAATAACTTTTTCTTTTTTAAGAATAAATTTCTTTATTACGTTCCATCTTTTCCTGGTAAAATATGACTGTCTGCAATAAGCCACCTTAGTTACACATACAGTGTAGTCATGAAAAAATGTAATGTAACGATAATGAACTAATGAATCTTAACGCAAACACGCTCTTCTTGACTCGATGCACCTTTTAGAAGACAAGCTCTGTGTATTATGCAACCAGGTACTCTGATATTGTAATCAGAAGTCAAGATTAAAATGCTTAGTTTCTGTTGATGGTGTTCAGCTGCCTATGAGAAGTGTTGGATGTTCTGGCGACAGGTTCTATACCCACTGTTCATCTTCCGTGGATATCTGCGATAACAAGCTCAATCTGCTTTTCTGCTTTTCTTGATAAGCTGCAAATAAATGGAATATTTATTTTGAGTGAAAAATATCCATTTTCGTCGTTAATAGCGATTTTCATGATCAATAGTACAGAACAGAAAATTTAAAGTTAAGTTTTTATTACATGAAGCTGCATGGTTTGGCAAAGTATATTTCGTCCTGAGAAAAACAGACTGATGGATTGACCTAATCGTAACACGAGGATTAGTCTTTAAAATTAAGTCAAGCGCACGAGAAGATATGCTAGGAAGCACAAGCTCTCCTTTCTTTGTTTACGTGGCAAACTGTGCGTTTTGTAAATACGATATGGAAGTCTTAATGAAGCTCAAAGTGAAGTAAAAACGTTCAAAAATATGAACACGATATTGAACTTTGTTGTTATGTCTTCGTTCACGCTAAAGCAGTTTACAAACTTGACACTTTAGGTTTGATAAATTCTTAATTCTGTCAATTTTCAATGCAATAAATTGTAAAAATGTTGCGAGGGTTTTCTGTCGGCTCAATTTGCACTAATACACTCCTGAACAGAACGTAGTTTTAAAAACACAAATAAAATGCTATCGTTTCATCAGCGAGAAAACCGGCGCAACTACTTGCGGGTCCCCAACAGGGTTCAGCAACTTTTAAAAAACTGAACGTTGCTTCTCGGTTCAAATTCCTTGTTTGACATGTTAAATAAGCACTGCTGCTAATTTCGGGTCGTCATGGCAATCTTCTACTCCGTTGGACTTTTTTTTTCCTTACCTAGCTTTCTTCTTAACCAAAGAATAACTCTCTCATAGTATGCAATGCTTTTCCTTAAATTCCCCATACAGTGATACGCGTTAGCAATACTTGCACTGGCTTTCGCTGCTCTGTCCCCATCTTTCAATACCTCAGCCATCTTCCGTCTTTTTGAGTGATAGTATATGGCGCTTTCAAAATCCTTCTGCATCTCGCAGACATTTCCAAGGTTATTATAAAGCCTTCCTTGGGCTCTTAAGTCTTGAAGCTCCTCAGCGATAGCTAAACCACTCTCTAACAACTCCGCCGCTTTGTCAAAATTTCCAAGTCTTCTGTAAACGCATCCCAGATTACAGTAAGCTCTTTGTAAATGAATTAAAGAGCCTTTGCGTTTCACAAGATTAAAATACTGCTCGTAGTAATATTTTGCAGTTTCAAACTTGCATAATTTGTAGTACGCATGTCCTAAGTCTAAAAAAAGTTTTTCTCTTTCGGGTTTGTTGCACCAAAGTTCTTGAAGCTGTTTTTCGAGATCAACTATCAACTCCTCTAACTCTAATGTAGTATACGGGACGACTTTTAATTCATCGTCTTCTTGTCGAATTATCTCCCTCAGTTTGTTGGTTTCGGGGTTTTCATCTTTAGTAGTTTCTTCGTCAACGTTCAAAATAATATTTTCTCTCTCATCTTTTCCTTTTTTTGACCCCAGATTTTTTCTCCACTTTCGAAATTTCGAGCAAATGCTAGAACCCATGATTTCAGTGCTGCTTTATCTTATTAATGATTTAAGAGGATGTGCCTTTTAACGTTTATTCTGCATTTTAATTTGACATGCCACCCGTTAGCATCATAAATTTCTCCCTCTACAACTTACATTAATTATACGTGAATGTTTAATGGGCATGAGAAGTTCATAACATTATGATAAACAAATCGGACGCTTGATGTTAACGGCTACCCTAAGTCCGATTTCCAGTCTCCGCGCGACTTAGTCATCGGAACCAACATCTAATGTATTTGCTTCGTGTAGTGATCGCTTCAGTCCTTGGATATCCTTTAAGATTGTTGTGATTAGCTGAGGTACTCAGCTTGGGTTTTGTTTCAAAACTGGATCAAGCAAATATCACTTTTAAAATATCAAGGATTCAATTCATGGAAGGAAATACTAACCCATTGCAAGTTAAAAACGTAACCACCGTCATAGCTAATCCTATCCTCTAATATCTCGAAATAAGAATACACCCTCTATTTTAAGTGAAACTAGTAAATATTTTAACCATTCAGGAGTTACAGGTACCCTGCGAGCAGAGATTTTTCTTTTGCATCCCGCTTATAGCATTTACGAAGTCGTCCGCGTGGCTTGTTAGTCGCGTAGTTGGTTTGTTTTCTCCCTGGACGGACAAAACAAACCAACTGCACGGCAGACAACCGACGCGAACGACTTCGTAAACGCTAATAGCGGAATGCAAAAGAGAAATCTCTGCTCGCAGGGTATGCTAGAGGTTGCATGCTAAATTTTTCAAACTTACTTTTACCTTTATACGAAAAATGTTTAAAAAGCACTTAATTTGGAGCAATTGACAGTGATCATTTTCATCACAAAATGAGAACGTTTTGCGAGTTTGATTGTTCGAGTGCATTTGATTCTCGCCAGAGAGGTTGGGTCGCCTAATAGGTTTTTTTCTTGATAATTACATACGTCTGTATCGATAAATAAAATACTCTTTCCTCAGCCTAGTCCCTTGGCGTTCTCTCTTGTCTAGTTGTCCGCGCGAAGTCTGGGTAGAGTCCAGAATTGACCGCACCGAGAACGCCTGAGGACTAGGCTGCTGTTTTCTTCCTTAAGGGCGATTGTCGAATCTGGTATCCTTATTGCGTGCTTGTCGACATTCCGGCTTGTGAACTTTCCAGTGCTGTTTCTGACATATCCTGCCGCAATACGATACTTTCTCACAGCCCAAACATCTCTTTAAATCGCTTTTATGTATTTGACAAAAGGCACATTTTGGCACTTTGACTGAAGCTGTCCCCTGAGGAGGGTTACAGTCGGAGGCACGATCATGCTCGGTAGACCAGGGGTCCATTTTTCCACTGTGCAACAAGTTTTTTGGGAGCTCAGAACGATTATCTTGAAAAGAGTCTGGTGTAGTTGATGTTGCACTTAGAGGCACAACACAATTGTTCCTTTCCTCGTCCTCCTTTTCTGTGACATTAGAAATAGAATCAGCATTAGAAAAATTTTCATTAGATATGACAGAACACAAAAATATTTTTCTTTGAATAACACAAGTTTAAATATTACAAGATGAACACCACAAAGTAAATAACCCCGTAATTGTGAAACATTATTAAAAGTACATGATGAAATAGCAGGTTTGTAGCATCTTTCAGGGAGCCTGAGCAAGAGAGAAATAAGAAATCCTGGTCAAGGAAGCAAGAGATCTTTTTCATCTAGTTACCAATTACATTCCAAAAAGATTTATCGACAGGACATTCCTGAAAGAGGTGTAAAAGAGTTGCCTATTAGAAATCATTCCAGTTTTGAAAAGGAAACAGTTGATGATTTTCTGGGCAGAAGTTTTAATTGAAAGGCTCATAGTTTAGGTTCATTGGTGTATAGTGAAGGCCACGATGTACGACTTACCCCAGTCTGTCGTGTCAAAACCACAAGAAATGCAGTCTGCAAGCCATTTTTCCCGACTTTTGCACAGGAATGAGGTACATTGGGTCACAAATAGTTTGTAAGTCAATTTACAGAAATCTCGAGAGGTTAACATGCTTTTGGTGTCAGTTTTATCACTTCTCATTAGGGCAAAATAATTTTTACTTTACAGATTTGAGATGGCACATACTACGCCGTGACAGATACTGATTATTGTTTCTTTGAATACCAATTTTTAATCTTACAAGATAAACAAAAACTTGTCCCTAATAATAAAACAAATGCCTCTTATAATAGCAGGAAGATCTCTTAAAAACTCTAAG
>CALNXK010000004.1:5797500-5932500 GCA_942486035.1 Porites lobata
TCTAAGTGACAGAATTTTGGTGGAAACGGTATAAAACATCAATTGAAACTTTTGGCATCCTGCAGAAAGTGCTAATGTCTTTTTTACCGGCTTACGTTATTCAAACTGCAATTTTTCAGGCACCCTAAAACGTCACTGTTGCTGAAAAAGGTTCCTTAAACGAAAAGTTGTTGTATAAATAACGCGACGAAAATGTTTAAAGCTGGGATGCAGACTTAAGTGAGGCAACAGCTGTACTTACTGTGCAAGTAAGTCTTTCCGTTTTAGATCCCATAATGGCATGACGTGAAATGGAATTGGCGCTGGACATTTTATCACCAGTTCACCCACGGTTCCGTCGTCTCTCTTGGGAATGTGGCATTGGATTTTTCCTTGCTTACGTGAAATCCGGAACTTTGATGAATTCTCGGCGACAACACAAGAAAAGTGGATGATGCATTCGTCCCTATGAAAGACCCATTAACATAGTTTGACATTTTCAAATAATTTCTCACCCTTTTAGATCTTTTTAAATAACTACGTAAAGGAACTTAAGAGTTACACAAGCATAAGTAGTTATGACGTCTTGCTATTGACCATTACTACTCTGAGCCAAGAATTTCCATAAAATAAGCTAAAATAGTTACGCACATAATATTAATTAATTAACAATTATTCCTCGAGCCCGAATCGGCTCTGAGTCAATAGCTTATGAGGACCAGAGGAATAATTGTTGTAGTAAAATCCAACTAGTTGGTCAAAAATATCGAGACAAAACAACGTTAGCTCAAAGCTGGACTTTAATCCTTTTTTGCTGCCAAAAAGCCCGCGCTTTTCGCTACTAGTGGGCTATAACATATAGCCTAGTAGTAGCTCAACCAATCAGAACGCAGATTTGATAATAGACCACTAGCTGGATTTTACTAATAACTATAATACATTAAAATGTGAAAATCTTTAAAACTAAACTTAATTCATTAACATTTAACAACAATAAGTATAATTATTAGTAAAAATGAACATAGCACTGCTTGAAGACAGCTCGACAGCGCTAGCCTTGACCAAGAGCCGGAATGAAACTGTCCCCGTTCTTACATTTATAGGCGAAAATTCATTCTTCAAACACCAAGAATTTTGGAAATTCATCAAAACTTTCCAAAGCCATCCATGTGAACACACGGGACATTTAAATTACACCTTGATACATGTTTAAGGGAGTACTAGTTAATAACGGTTCTTGTGAGATTTTGATCAATTGTAAGCGCTCGGGTGACCCTCCAGTTATCTTAACTTAATCCAGCAGGGCCTGACTGATAGTTCTTCTCTAATATGATTGAGATAGTCCTTTTCTTTTAATCCGAAACTCGATGGTTTGTCTTTGGAGACATTCCATGCAAGAATGAGAGGAATTTCACCTAAGTTATTCTTCAAACAACCCGGATGGAAGTCTCTCAGGACAGAGGAATGCTTATGCAGATCTATGCACCCCTTCTCCTTGTTTTACAAGTAACACAATGGCAAACCGGTCCGGCGACGTAGGTACACAAGATTAATTGAACCCAATGATAAGACCATCTAGCTCAACTGCATGAACTTTGAATTACCCCTTTCTCGTGATGACTACTAACAAGTGGTATTTTTCCCGAGAACAATCCTTGACTGGAATAAACGAAAAATTAACTGCCTGATTCAGAGGTGGTGGTATCAAGCCTAGCAACCTTCACTGTGCCGGCTACGGGACACCATACACAACATCCGCTGACCACCGGAATGATGTACTTTGTAACCTGCTCTAACTGGCACCTAATTTTCATAGCACCTACACTTTCGAAATTTGTAACACTTTTCACGCTAGCTTGCGTAGCTAGCGAGATGCTGTAGGTTCTTTTTTAGCGACGTAGCCTCGAGAAGGTTGGGAACAAGTCAAGAAAATGAGCACCCCGGATATAACAATGCCGCCAGTTTCACGCTCACAAGAACCTTCTATAATCGGAAGGAGGTGGGTATCCCACCTTTCAGCTCCTTGGAAGTATATTGCAACTTTATTTGGACAAATGACTGGCAGAAATCTAGTCTTCATCTCCTTTCCTTTACATTTGATAGCATCCAAAATTTCAAGCTCCACGCTGTATGAAGAAGTGTTTTCCTGGACCTTCAAAACCTATATAGAACAGAAAGATTACTTTTGTTTGGAATCCTTTTTTTAATTCAATTACGAAGGCAAGTGGTAGATGTTCGTGAACAGCTTGGGTAGTCTCGCTAACTTTCAACCATTCTCAGCTATAATTCTGGTCAGTTTTCGGTACTCCGTCTTCAGAATTCAACGTGATACGTTCTACAATAGAACTGTATAATGGTGAAAAGCTGTTCTATTGACAGAATATTGCATATTTACAAAAAACTGTAATGAGAGCACTGATATATGTTTTTCTTAGCCTGATTTTTGGGTCCATATTGAGTAACCTAATAGAATTTTAACTAGCTGTAATCAGTTGTAATCACTGGAATCAGTTTTCGCTCCTAGGCCAAGTAATTAGACATATTTTGGGCTTCATTTAACTGCTGGCAGGTTCTGTTTAGTTGTACTAGAGTGTATATTTAATTCTTGTGCGCTCACACAGTGCAGCTAGCAGTAGATAGCAATTTTAACATCAGTATTGATAGCCAAAACGTACCTTAAGAATTTCACAATCGCTGGACGATTCAACCTCAAACTTCTGCACAGCGAACAAACCGAATTTCTCTTCAGGATCAACCTGTTCAACGGCCTTAACACTTTCACTCCCGAGAAAAACCTTCTTTTGTTTTATGAATGGAATCCGAACATGGTCATTAGAGGCAATCCACATGCAGGAATTCGACTTGAGTTCGTTCCAGTCCTTTTCTCGCAGATGGAACGTCACGATTTGAGCGGTGTCATCATATCGTACGCTGTTGCAAATTACTGAATAGTCGGTATCTTCCGAAGGTAAAGGTAGACCAAATAAAAAATCCTATGATAACAAGAGAAGATTTAATTGTAAACACAAAACTTTTGTACAAAAGTACTATGCGGGTGATGGCGAAAAATACTGTACAAAAAAACCCAGAGATACCAATTATTTTGTGCCCCCTCTGAAATATCCGTCACCTTTTTTTATGAATTTTTCTAGTGTAGTTATGAATTCTAGCAAGCATTTCAAAAGGACGCAATGCAAAATAAATGATGAAATTCAATGCGCATGGTGATATAATAGACGCTTACCATTTTAAAAGGGCTTCCTTACGCCGACTATTCGAACCATCAATTTTTGCCACAACCACCATGAAATCATTACACTGGAACTCGAGGTGATGACTTCCCGATCCAAAAAAAGTCCACACGAGGGTATATTGTTAAATAAATAGAAATATATTTACCAAGGTATTTTTAGGAAACTCTCCCTCTTCAAATGGTTTATGGTTAGCAATGCAAGCAATCAGATCAAGCGTTCCTTCAAACCGAGGAACGACGGATATTAAGGTCGATACTTTTATTTCAACAATAGGCTCTGAAAGGAAAAGGGAATATACAGATAAATTACGCTCTGGTATTTTCACTGGTAATGTCACTCAAAGAGGAAAGGTGGTGGTGTATCGCTTGAGAAAACAATGTGAAATTTTCTCCTACCTCGTTCACTTCCTACTGAGGCTTTTACCAAATTCCACGAGAGACCAAACTTTTTGTTGAAATCAGAAGGTAGCTTACTTTCCAGAAGATTGAGGAGCTCTGTGGCTAAGAAACAAATACACACAACGTTTGAAAAAGAAACAATTAAAATTTATTTCTTGTTCATTGGGCGTCCATTTTGTGATTTGATATCAGAGAGATAGAGCACAACAAAAAATATAATAATTTTATGAAATTTCCAACATGAAATGAGATAAAAGTCAATACATATTGACGGGTAACAGTGCATTGTCAGTACTGTTGTCGGTCCTCCACTTACAAAGTTTTGCCGGAAAGGAAGTTTTATTGTTAGATTTCATGTGATCTCCACGTAGCTACCGACCCCACCTCCCCTCAGTAAAAATCGGAGAAGGGCCCCTTCTCCGATTTTACTGAGGGGAGGGGGAGGGGGTCTGTACACAGGCTACATACACTGTTTGAGGCAAATCTGCCACGTCCCCAATAACTCGCGATCGCTTACCATATTACATAAAATTTTCGCGACATGTTTATTTCGGGATTTTAAATTTTATATTTTGAATCAGTTTAAATTCGCGATTTTGAGTACAACAATTTACATTTCACAGACAATGCTATTTAACAAGTCTTTGAATTAAATAAAACGACTTTCACGAAATTCGCAAAATTAACGTGTCGCGAAAATTTCATGTAATAAGGTATTTCGGGGAGATTAGTTAAGAAAGCGCCGTGTACTCATTATTATCATCTACTTGCCCTTCCCTCTCCAGCACCATGCTTGTTAAAATTTTTCAGTCCCAGGATTAAAACACAAATTCTCCTTTCTTTTCCCATACGTTTCTAGAAGAAGACGTAGTGGGAGAATTTGAGAAAAGGTCAATGATGAGAATTAAGAAAATGGCGTCTGCGATTCCGCGCTGGGAAACGATTTCCGCGACGTCAGTATTTTTCAAGCTAACACGAGTGGGGTTTGCGTGAGGATCTCGCTATACGCGGGTGAAACAAGAGCCGAGAAAGGCGTCTGTTCTCGCACGCTAACGTTCTTGGGGTTTTGTCCCGCTTTCCTTGAGAACGTCTGCATGGGAAGCTAGACCAGCGCAACACCACTGTCTGCCTTACCTCCGCCCCTGACCAGAGGTTGTATCTGACGGACAATTCTGAGGAAAGTCAGCGGCGAAGACATTGTTATTCCATCTTTACTATCAGGTTCATTAAATAAGTTAAAGCACCGTTCAACAAGGCGAAGCAAGGCCTGAGCAGCATCACCATTTTCATCTGTGATTGTAAGCGTAAAAACAAATTTCTGAGTAATTTCTATTTAATTTCGACATCGTAAGCCCTCTTGGCAAACAATTTCACATTCACGATATATAGCACGACTGTTGCAGTAAAACTTCGTGCAAAAAATGGTTTTTAAGAGGCAATCAGTTTGCGTTCCAAGCAAAGCGTTTTTAAAGCCCTTTTAAACTGGAAAGTTTTGCATCAATGCAACAGTTAAAAACGACGATACCTTTCGAGTCAATGCTAGCGCTGCTCTCCTTTGAACACCCTCCTTAACATCGATGAGATGGTCAAGACGACTGGTCACTGATTCGGTGGAAAGGGGACCAGTAGTTGGTTGCAAGAACAGCTGATAACTTTCTTATTTTTTCTTTGAAGTTCTACTGCAAAATTGAAGCTTGTCGGAAAAGATACTTAAGAGAAATGGCAGGAGGCTTTGCAATCTTTACTAGTTATCCGGCATTTCATAGCCTTCTATCCCGTAAAAAAGAAAAAAAAAAGCTTGTAAAGAACTTGAGCTCAGTCGCAATAGAAGTGTACGCTTTAGTGTTTTCCTGATCCAGGGATTTATTTAAAAACTAGGCCAACAACTACACTGTAATTTTCAGGGAGTTATAATAACTCCTCTAGTGGGGCTAATTTAACTCCTGACAGTGGAGTTATTTTTCGTGGAGTTATTTTAACTCCAAAAAGGAGTTTAAAGAACTCTTCTTCAGGAGTAAAAGTGACCCCAGATATTGAGGAGTTAAAATAGCCCCAAAAAAGGAGTTATCCTGTACCTAAAATTTTTACTCCACTTTCAGAGTTAAATTAACTCCAAAAAGAGTAAAAACAACCCATGTAAGGAGTACAAGAAACCCCATTTCGGAGTAATTTTAACTCCAGACTGGGAGTAAAAAGAACTCTTTTTCAGGAGTAAAAATGACCCCAAATTCGGAGTTAAATTAGGAGTTAAAATAACCCCAAAAATGGGGTTATCCTGTACCTAAAATTTTTACTCCATTTTTGGAGTTATAATAACTCCCTAAAAATTACGGTGTAGCATTTCTCTTTGGTGATGTAACTTAACCTATTGTCAGCAAGGTCCTCTTAGGCTCCGCTTTTACCCACAAGAGAATCTCCTCGTTGTACGATCTGGTGTCTGGCAGTTTACTACAGAAAAGAGCAAAAGCCAATCAGATTTAAGGGTACCTTCCATTGAGAAATTGATGTTTGGGTTTGGATTTGGATTCTTATATAGGAACTTCGCGCATAACCTCTGCAAATAAAATCTATACTTGGACCTTTTTCACCTTAGTTTTTGAAAGAAATTCATCATTTTCTACTTATTTATTTTAATTTTTTATGTATTTGCCTGCAGAAAAATGCCTTGATTTCCAAAACTAGGATTTCCCAAAAGAACGAAACCGCACATAACTACATATTTGGCATAAACGAAGAGGTCTATCAGTTTATCTTCAAAAACAAAACAGCAGGACTTTCATGATGGCTGATGATGTGATTTTAATATATATAGCTGGTGATGGCTGAAGTTCTTCTCAAACTTTCGTTGCCATCGCGTTAAAACTGAAAAAGTTTATGACAAAAAGTTCGTAGTCATAGTTCACTGCGCTTTTTTTTTATGACGGAACCACCTTTTAATGTTCACTGGGGTGCAAGAGGAAGAGAAAATAAACTTATCAAAATTGTACCATACTCAAGTCAACGATCTACGAAAAGACATTAGTACCTGCTACCAAGATCTAGATTAACAGCCAGCTTCAAACCAAGAATAGTTGGAAGAAGTTGCACTGGAACACCAATACATCTGTTGTAAAAGTCCTCAATACTTTGACAGCTATTTTTCCATGAAATGCTCGAGGTATACAAAAGTGATGTGGCTGGTCTGCGAATAGAACATAGTAAAAAAGCTCTCACTACTAAAACCAGTTGTGTGATCATACATTAACCGATTACGATATATTTATCCGCGCCATTTTTCGTAGCCCAATGGCCCACATGTTAGGGTCCGCATTGTCAATTCCTTGTCGTTGTGTGGTGGCTTAAGTGCCACACATGCAGCAACCTGGAGGGCTATGCCAGCAGGAGCACTAGCTCCTGGTAGAATCAACTATGCTGGACAGGTCAAAGGGTAGAGTACAAACTACTCTGGATTTTCTCCTTTCCAGAATAGGCCATTTGCACGATGGCCTCGTTTAACTACTACAACCAGAATCCTTTAATATTTAAATTTTGTAATCCCAGCCCTAATTTTTACAAGAAAGCAAAACCCTGAAGGATTCTGGTTGTAGTAGTAAAATGATGTCATTGTGCAAATGGCCTATTTAAATAGGTTTGCTTGGGGTCAACACTCCTACCTGGACAAAACCTTGTTACAGAAGCATCGAATGGCGAGGTTGACCCACCATTCTCATTTTCAATGTCAAATGAAACAAATTCAAGGGACGATGAGAAATATATGGTACAGGCCAACAAGCAGAATTTGGCAACAGTTAGTTTACTAGTGGAGCGTTGAACTTACTCTTTCAGCCTTGGTGCACAACAAACGAGAACATTGAGCAGGCCAATATGGTCACTAACATTACTGGTGTCAATGACATCAAATGCAAGGTCTGGAGGGAAACCATTTGCACACAGAGAAAGGCCATCGCCAGTCCACAAGGTTACCTTTAAACAAAGACGGAACAGAACCAAAAAAAAACGAAACAAATTTGACAAAATCTTTTGCAGAGTTTTACCAACGAAGAAGGCGATGGCAACGAGAAGTCAGTTTATTCTGATGAATTAATTCTTGGATATTTATTAATTTGGGATCCCAAATGAGATCCAAAACAAATGAGTGTTTTTGGATTGAAGAATATTGATTTGGATTTCTCCAAAGAGTTTCTCCCCACAACTTAGGTCGCTGAAGGGTGGGAAGGTGGTGAATTGAATGTTTAAGTATCTGATGAACACTAAACAAGATTTTAATTACAGTGTTGACATCAATTCCTGGGCTAGCACCCCCAAAATATAATAGATTTAAGTTTAAGTTCAGAAACAGTCACGATACAACTTTAAGCCTGATCATGGCTTCCTCAGAAGTGCTACTGATACAACCAAGTAAACTTAACTAAGGCCCCGTCCACACGTATCGGGATATTTTTGAATCCGAAACTTTTTCGTTCTGGATACGGCTTCCGTCCGCACGTATCCGGTGAATCCGGCATACGAATCCGCAACTATTTGAATCCGCTTTCCAGAGTGGAAATTTTTTAATACGCTGTGAATCCGGAATCGTGTGTACGCTAAATCCGGATATTTTTATCCGGTGACGTAACAAGATCGAGCCCAGTTCTTTACCGTGAATACTGTATTCGAGATGGTAACCTCGTTCCCAGGTTCTCTCAAGACAGAGCAAGATGCCAATTTCGCCCCGCTTTACGACGCATGCTCTATTACCAATATTTCCAGAGGAGTCCTGGGTACTAGAGTGAATCCGGATATGTGTCGGGTACGTGTGGATGGACAAATTCAATTTGAATACGGATACGCGTGGACGTGGACATTTTTGAATCCGGAAAGAAAAAGTTGCGGATTCATAAATATCCGTGTACGTGTCGACGGGGTATAATTGTTTTAAAATTTTACTTACGGCACATGTTTGTATATTTTCTAGCAAGAAATTTCTTGTTATGGTAGCCTGAAGATTCTATTAGTATATACATGGCTAATCAGACAGCTAAATAAATCACTTGTGGTGGTTTTTTATTGCCCAGTATCTTGGATAGACAAATCTTACCTTCAATGCGTGACTCCTTTTATAGTTTTGGTAGCATTTTACTAGAAATTTTAAGCTCTCTTTACAGGCATCTGTTAGCGTTTTACATCGAAGAAGGTCTTTTCTGCAAAAGAAGGATCAGCTTTAAACGAGAGACGCAAGTAAAAAAACATCTACCGCATTTCACATCATTCAGTAACGTAACGAGCAACTCCTGATGCAGATCAGTGATAAAGTACAGGCGACTACCCCTTTCAGGGTGCTCAAAAGTTTTCGGATATCATTTACAGAAATTCTCAGACAGTAGCAGTTAGACGTATTGTGGATCAGGAAAAAGCAGACACAATTTTGATTTCTTGTTTTTGCTAGAATGCACACCTCAAATACGAACTGAAACCTTCCAGCAATAGCGTTCGAAAACAGCCCTCCCTCCTCGCCGCTAGGGACATTTTGCGAAGAGTGAGAGAGAAGGCTTTTTTAACAGGCTATTTCAGCAACGTCCTGTGAAAACTAGATTGGTAACTTTGTTACCATCCTAGGCTTTGCAATTAGCACAAATGGTTTGTGGTAGTTTACTCACTGTTTCTTTCCCGGCCTAAATACCAACTTTGAAAACGGGCTTAGAGATACCAGAGCGAGTGGAACGCGCAAATGAACAGGAAATCGCCCCTCCCCTACTACCAAACGAGGTGACGCGACTCACGTTACTTTGCACCTGCATCACGCTTTTTTGTACATTTTTTTGCCGTCGCTCCACGATTACAACGATTGTCTAATTTCACGTTTTGTGGAGGACGTGAACACAAGGCAACGACTTTCGTCTTCTTTTTCTGAACTTCGATACAGTCTTTTAGAATTCAACTCCAGGAAAAGTTGCCAAGATTTGACGAATTGAATGAGATAGAATAAGCGCGATAAAGTTTGGAGCAGCGCGACTTCACGGCTTTTTACTTCACCTGAGCGCGAAGTAAAGGATTCGTGACGCTCAGAAATGTATCAAAGTTGACATTTTTGGGACAAGATTGGGCATTCAAAGTCTGTAGGTTTTCGGTTTTATTCGGCTATTTGACGAAGTAAGAGCCGAATTAGTTAGAGATATCTCGAGATCACTTCGATTTCTTTGATTTATTCTTTAACTTATTCGAGGAGGAAAGAATTATTTTGGCCTTCCCGGGGTTTATAACGGACTCACCTGTGTGACCCGTCAGATCAAAGGACACTCTAAGTTGAGGGATTAGCCGATTGCGCTACTGCGACCCACGGTATAAAAGTAGTATAGCTATGACATTATGCACTAGTTTCGGGACAAGATTGGGCGCGAAAGTTCGTGACGTACTTTTCGGCTTGTTTCGGCTATTTTACATCCTCGGAGACCCAGGGGCAGTCAGTCGGGCCGGGAGAAAAGGCGCTACAAAAGTTTTCAAGTACAAGCGGAAAAGCTCCTGGGTACCGACTCTCACCGGACCATTTCCAAACGGTCAAGCGAATGCTGGTTCCTGATTGGGCACAAAAAATGCTTTGTATTATTGTGCCCAATCGGCAAACAGCATCTCCTGAGTTCTTTTCGTGAATTCGTACACGACGGCTATTATCTCGCCACAGTTGCCCGGTTCGTTCACCAAGCTTTCCTAACCAGAAACGAAGGAACTACCGATGCTATCAGCAGGAGCCAATTTGCGCTGAGAAAATTCTGTTTCTGACGGATCACAATATATCGTTAATAATAGGAAGTTTAAGATGAAGCGGCGACGAGAAAGTAAAAAAAGCAATAGCTTGACAAGGCAAAACAACAACTTTGCACGTGCATCACGCTTTTTTGCATATACTGTATTTCTTTGCCGTCACTGCACGACTACCACGTGAAAATGCCTAATTTCACGTTTTGTGAAGGACGTAAACAAGCAATGACAAATTTTTTTTTCTCTTTATGAACTTGGATATGGTTGATAGAAATTCAATTCCAGAAGAGTTCGCTTGCATTTGACAAAGTAAGTGAGTTCGGAATAATCACGATAGAGACTGAAAAAATGTGAGTTCACTCTTCATGCGACGTTTTCGCGGTTGTCAGCTGTCGCGGCGTATTAAACTCCCTAATAGGGACTTTAAGATCCAACGACGCGGACGACAACGAGAACGTCAAAAAAGCAATAGGTTTAATTAGCAAAACAACAACTTTTCACACTTTTTTGTACATTTCTTTCCCGTGTTTGCACGACTACGACGTGAAAATGCCTAATTTCGCGTTTTATGGAGGACGTAAACAAGCAACGACGAAATTTTGTTTCTCTTTCTGAGCTTGAATTTGGTCCCTTGAAATTCAGCTTTAGGAGGGTTCGCCTACAATTGACAAAGTAAGTGGGTAGGAATAATCCCTATAAAGACTGAAAGAATGCAAATTCACTTTTTACGCGACGTCCTTGTCGTCGTCGCGTCGTTGGATCTTAAAGTCCCTAATATTTACGAAGGCGTGATCGATGCAAGCGTGAATACCTGTTGTAAGCTCAAGCTTTATTTTTGGAAAAGCGTCTTTAGTTTTCTTGTAGACAGTGGTTGTCTTTACACTATCCTGTTAAGTAAGACTTAAGAGCTGCTAAGTTTTACATAACCAAAAATGCGCGTGTGAAGGCCTAAGCAAAATCTCAAGTAACTTCACTTTGCATCTCATTAAAACCGACTTAGCGAACTTGCGGTTTCCAAGCTTTGAGAAAGGCGAAGCATGTTAATCAATCTTAACTACGTGAGGTGAGAAAACCTGAAGTAAAAAAGATAGGTTGTGTGTGAAGCTTTCTTTTACTTGAAGAATTTTAAATTTTCTTGTCTTGAAATATTTGTTAGCTTATTTAGCCTCTAGTGTTAAGACTAGCAGTATTTTGAAATGTAGCGTTTATATCAAACTGAAAGATTCCTGACTGCGTGCGTTTCTTCGGTGCATGAGCCAGACAAGCCGTGATCGAGTCAATAGCCGTCGTGTACGAACTCACGAAAAGAACTCAGGAGATGCTGTTCGCCGATTGGGCACAATAATACAAAGCATTTTTTGTGCCCAATCAGGAACCAGCATTCGCTTGACCGTATGGAAATGGTCCGGTGAGAGTCGGTACCCAGGGGCTTTTCCGCTTGTACTTAAAAACTTTTGTAGCGCCTTTTCTCCAGGCCCGACTGACCGCCCCTGGGTCTCCGAGGATGGCTATTTTACGAAATGAGACCGGAGTACTTCGTGATATCTTGAGATCACTTCGAGTTTAGTCTTTAATTTCCTCGAGGAATAAATAGAGGATATTACATGGCTGCGCAGAGACACGAAATTACTCTTCGAGTGTTGAAAACATTTCACGAGTTAGCGCTCCTTTCGAACTGTTTTATGATGAACTTTAAGTTACAAAATGCTGCACAAAGACGTTTTGTCTTTGTTGAGTGTTACGTAGTAAAATTGCTTTCATGCGTCGCGTGACTTTCTCGAACGTTCTCTACGTTTTTGGATAATCAATTAGGGCATGTTTACGTTTCAGCATGAGTCAGCAGATTTGCATCAGTGACCGAAATCATAAAATATATCGAAAACCTACTATTGTTCGCCTGTTTCGTATTTTCTAGAACCTTAAGTCAAAAAGGTATACAAGTTCCAACCGAGTTCTTTTGACGAACTAAGTTTTTTCCCACGAGCTAGAGTGCTGTGCTTAGTCAAGTGTGACGAAGGTCGATATTCAAGTTGGCAGAAGCCGTAAGATATCTGAAGTTGAAGTGAGAGTTTGTTTTTATTGGCAGAGGCTGTTTAGTTTTACTTAAGTTCAAGTAAAGTTTGTGTTGGCGGATGCTGTATTTTAAAGCTGTGTAAAGACTATGTTCCTTTGGTATTAAACTTCCTTGTGTTAATCCGACATCACTGCGTGCTGATAGTCAGTGAATAATTATCCTCAAATCATTCGAACTCGTAACATTGAGTTTTAGCCAATTCCATGCTCAACATCATTGACTCCTTACCCATACCTTACATATCTTTAATCAGTACACGAGACTGCTATGCTGTTTTTGAAGCCTGATATGACTAAGAAAAATAGAGAATTCTTTTATCACTGTGAAAGGTTTGAACCCAGGAGTCATATCAAAAGTAAGGTTCAGTTTCATTGTCCGGGTCTGAACGTAGTCCTGAATAGGACTGTTGCTGTTGACAGTGACTGACGTTTCGACAACCTGTGCGGTAGTCATCTTCAGAGTCAAAGTGAGTTGTATCACGTCAGTTGATGGTATCATACTCTGGTTATTGATCTGATAGGTCAATTACGTCGCGATGTTATTGGTCGTCTGTCAGTCAAGCCGTGATGGTATTGGCTATGAAGACTCGTAATCAGTAATTGGCGCGTTTCGATCCGTCTGTTGTCACAGTTAAACAGTCGTCTATTGTTAGTCAAATTGTCAGTTCTCCGGTCGTTCTCTCGTAGTTAGTTTTGCTTGATCTCGTCAATAAGTCGTTTGTACGGCGCTGGTAACTGTTGGCTACGATTCAGTGGCGTTTGTTCTAAGTAAACCAGCTTTCTAAAGTGAGACGTTGATAGTAGTCTGTAGAATACGTTATACATGTCGCAGAGTCCCAGTCAATTTGATGTTTCGATTCGTCTCAGCAATGTGATTAATGACGTCACCATTCCTCGTCGCTCGTTTGTGTTCGGTCAGTCGCGTGCTTTGTTTTGTTAGACTTGGTATTCACCGCCAATATCCTCATACTTGACTTAGGTCTAAACGTTTAGACCCAAGTCAAATTAAGAACGATTTGTATGGAGTCATCAGAGCATAACTGGGCAAATATCTCAGAGACAATTTGCCCCGAAATGCTAGTTTTTGGCAAGTAGGCCTCTTGGATGTTGCTCTTTTCAGAATATCCTGACAAATCGCATAATTTCACAAATTAACTCCTTACTCTTACCATATTTCATTTCTTACTATTCCTCCGCATTTACAATTAATCAGTTCCACAACCACGACGCCGAAGTGTACGCTCCACAGCGTCTTGTTAAGTGACGTTTTGGTAGTCGTCGCCGTCGTTGTTGCTTAAGCTCGCTATTGTAGAAGACCATGGCGAGCACTAGAAAACGGAAGAAATCGAGAATTCGGTACTCACTTGTCAATTGGAAGGTAACCATCAAAGGCACACGCTCCATAATGCTGCTGCCACTTGTGAACAAATGGGCGAATCAAGGTCGGGTTCACTTTATTCGAATCACCGCTCGTGGACCCCTCCATGAACCAATGCTTTATTTCCGGCTTAAACTGGCTTGAAAACGTCCTTTCTGGCGATGAGACATCTTCGGCATCTTCGTCTCCGTCTTCATATTCAATTCCTATTTCCATTTTCGATACGACACAAACGCATTGATTTTCTATTGTAAAGCGTATTCTTTGTCTATCTTTCTCTATAAACTTGCTCCTTTCTTCTTTGACACTTTTTACGTTAAGGTCAAGCTTAATCCAGTCATTCCAAATGTCACGACACTCTTTAAAGACAGCACCATCTTGAAAGTTTAAGACAGTCCATTCGTTGCTATCAAAACCTTTGTCGATCATTTCTGAAAGAATCCGTTGCAGCCTGGCAAAATGTGCTTCAGAAAGCGTCATGTTGTACCAGGTGTTCCACAAGAAGTCAACATCATCTGCGACATCAGTATTTATCGAACTGGCAACTTCGAGCAAGATCGCATTTCGAGCGACTACCGACGGATCGTAGTCATTTAAGTGAAAACTTAAACTTTTAGGACATTCCTGAGCTTTTCTTAGGGAAATTTCAGACACAGTATATAAAACGTTTCTAACATCCCCCGAGGCTAAAAGCAGCAAGTCTAAATGTTGTTTCTTCGAAGTTCCTAACAGCTCTGTGATATCTCTCGCTCTTGTGTTTCCAATGGAATAGGAGTAAAGGCCGTGGGGGTAAAGAACTGTCCCCGCAGGATTATAAAATCCCAAAATTGGGACTCCTTGGCTGTCATATTTAGTCATGTCGAAGTAGTTTAATACACACCTTCTGATTCAAGAAAAAAGTTGTTTGCTTTCAGCGAAACGAAAGTAATTCCAAGAAAACCGTCCGTGAGAAGCCTGGGTTCGAGAAAAAAAATGGACGGCTGGAAGGTTACTGGAGGGACTGGAGGGTGTGTATATTCTGTATGGGCAGCGGGAGCGGGGCGGGGAGGGGGATACTGTTCGATTTTAGTAAAGAGTTATATTTTCGTTATTTCTTAGCTATCAGTTAAAATTTCAGTTAAATATTGGCCAAGCTCCTTTTGCTGCTTCGCTGGCGAGGGCCAGACATGTCCTTGAACCCCATTTTGCTACCCTCTTTCGTTTAATAAGTCGTTATTTCCGGAAAAAGTGGAGACCTAAAGCCTACTGTTGATGCTCCGCCATCCCTGATTACCCCCAAAACTGAAATTCGGAAACGGCTTAATTTTCCCAGTCATGAACTGTTGTTCTTCCACCAAAAAATAAAAATATTAGGAGCCCAATGAGAAGCTCGTGTCAACCATAACAATAATTTTTCATCAATCCGATCACCATGCAATGTGTACTACCGATCAACAGCTGGGTACGCAATAAATTGTCTAACATATGTAGCGAGGCTCGAGTTAACAAAATGGCTGTTTCATCACCTTTATGTGTAATGTGGCATATGAATGTTCCGGATATGTGTATGTTGCCAAAACACTGCGAGATTCGGGGCTGCGGTTATCAAATGGAGTAGCGATCTTCGTAAGGTTATAAACCATCTTTCAGACGTGGATATATTTTTTGATATACAGGAACGTAAAGACTATTTATTCGGCAATTTTTTGCTGGTCGGAAAACAGTACATGAATAATTTTAGATGTACTGGTCTGAAGAGTTTCCTTGGTAGAGACTTAACGAAGTTTATTCATTTACGGGAATACGACAAGTACACAATACAAATTGTTGATACTTGGCACACAACCGTCGATAAATACTGTTTAATGGGACTGTCTTTGTTTCTGTAATGGGTGAGTTGTGTCAGTGTGTGCTATACGTTTATTATAGAAACACACTTCAACCGAAAATGAGCTTTTTTCTCTTTTAATATGCCTCGACGCCACCAAATTTGTACGGCTAAGTGTCTTTACTCTTATAAAGACGATTTGCCCAAAAGTTTGTTCAAAATCACAGCTTTTCCTCTTTTTCCATGTTATTTCTTGCCATGTTGCCTCCAGTTGCCTCCCGCTCTGGGCCATAAATGTCATAAATCTAAATCACTTCTAACTGAAGCTGTTTTTCACCTTTGCCTCACCATTAAGTGAAGCGAACAACTTTCAGTTATGTATAGCCTAGTAACTTCTAGGGTTTCGACTCAATTATCGCCACAAAACTGGAACGAAGTCTCTATTTTTTTAAAGACACAAAATGCAATGCACCCTGATTAACGTTTAGCTGTTTCTGACCCTGACTGGGTGCAACAGAACGGCTTTTTCTTGCCATCGTGAACCTCAACCGTCAAGTTTTCAGTCGTTTCCGAAAACGTGTCAAGGGGGCGGATAAACGTTCCATCATAGCGTTCTGCACCTCTTTTCCTTCACGGGTTTCCACACGTGTCTCGTCATATGTCCTTCCCTCACAACTTCCATTTTCCTGCCATTTATATGAACCCTTTTTCCGTCAGCTGTCTCTGGCGAAGGATCTTTGTCTCACAGATTCTATTTTCACGCCGCCTGGTCTAGTCTATTCCCCGCCATCAAGAACCTCGAAGTCGTTTACCACCAAAGGGTATGACAATTCAAGCACACTCCATAGCCAGGTATTATCTTGTACAGACCAGTCAAAATAAAACCCACTTTCTCCGACTTTACAGAGGAATCTAAGAGTTCTAGTTAAAGCGGTCCGTATTCGTATCCTTCGGTACTGCAAAAGGAGAAATAAAATGACAAGAAACTCAATTACATTACACGAAAACCTTAAGCAAAGTAATGTTTACTATACTGAAAAAATAAAATAACCAAGCAAACATTAACAATCATCCGTTAGATAAAGGAATGTTCCCGCAAGCTTTTCTGAAAGTCTGTGGGGTAAGTCTAGGTTTCTGCTTGCAGGAAAGGTTGTCGAAACAGCAGTTGCTACTAAACACGGTGAATAAGGTGGAGGAACATTTTCCGTGTACAAGAATTTGTTATGACAAATTTGATCTTTAAGTATGGGTAGTGTTCGTCAGAGCAGTGTCTATCAAATGTCTTACCTCAATCTGAGGATATCTCAAGTCAAGTGGACTCGATGCCTTGCCGAAATGCACTGTTTTTCTTTCTCAGATAATAAGTAAAAGAGGAGAGAACTACAACTCAAGAAACATGCATCAAAGGCAGCTAACAAATATGTCATACCTGTCGTTAGAATGCCTGCTATTCACATGGAATTCTTCTCTGGGCCATTCACCGAAACCGGAAATACCCTAATGCCTCAGCCATCTTCCGTCTTTTTGAGTGATAGTATATGGCGCTTTCAAAATCCTTCTGCATCTCGCAGACATTTCCAAGGTTATTATAAAGCCTTCCTTGGGCTCTTAAATCTTGAAGTTCCTCAGCGATAGCTAAACCACTCTCTAAAAACTCCGCCGCTTTGTCAAAGTTCCCAAGTCTTCTGTAAACGCATCCCAGATTACAGTAAGCTCTTTGTAAATGAATTAAAGAGCCTTTGCGTTTCACAAGATTAAAATATACTGCTCGTAGTAATATTTTGCAGTTTCAAACTTGCATAATTTGTAGTACGCATGTCCTAAGTCTAAAAAAAGTTTTTCTCTTTCGGGTTTGTTGCACCAAAGTTCTTGAAGCTGTTTTTCGAGATCAACTATCAACTCCTCTAACTCTAATGTAGTATACGGGACGACTTTTAATTCATCGTCTTCTTGTCGAATTATCTCCCTCAGTTTGTTAGGTGCGGGTTTTTCATCTGTAGTAGTTTCTGCGTTAACTTTCAAAATGGTATTCTCTTCCTGATCCTTTCCTTTTTTCGACCCCAGATTTTTTCTCCACTTTCGAAATTTCGAGCAAATGCTAGAACCCATGATTTCAGTGCTGCTTTCTCTTATTAATGATTTAAGCGGATTTGCCTTTTAACGTTTATTTTACATATTAATTTGACATGCCATCCGTTAGCATCATAAATTTCTCCCTCTACAACTTACATTAATTATACGTGAATGTTTAATGGGCATGAGAAGTTCATAACATCATGATAAACAAATCGGACGCTTCATGTTAACGGCTACCCTTAGTCCGATTTCCAGTCTCCGCGCGACCTAGTCATCAGAGGACCAACCGTGATCTAAATCTGCTTGCTTCGTGTGGTGACTACTTCAGTCCTTGGATATTGTTTAAGACTGTTGTGATTGGCTGAGGTGCTCAGCTTGGGTTTTGTTTTACAACTGGATCAAGCAAATATCACTTTTAAAATATCAAGGATTCAATTCATGGAAGGAAATACTAACCCATTGCAAGTTAGAAAAGTAACTACCGTCATAGCTAATCCTATCCTCTAATATCTCGAAATAAGAATACACCCTCAGTTTTAAGTGAACTAAATATCTTACCCATCTTGGCGTTAGAGGTTTCCTTCGAGCAGGGCCTTAGCGTTTACGAAGTCGTTGGCGTCGCTTGGTTTGTTTTCTCCCTGGGCGGATAAAACAAACCAACTACGCGGCAGACAAGCGACGCGAACGACTTCGTAGACGGTAAAAGCAGAATGCAAAAGAGAAATCTCTGCTCGCAGGGTATGCTAGAGGTTGTATGCTACATTTTTCAAACTTATTTTTATCTATTCACGAAAATTGTTTAAAAAGCACGTAATTAGGAGGAATTGACAGTGATCATTTTCATCACAAAATGAGAACGTTTTGCGAGTTTGATTGTTCGAGTGTGTGTGATTCTCGCCAGAGAGGTTGGGTCGCCTAATAGGTAATCGTCAATTGATTTTTTTCTTGATAATTACGTACGTCTGTATCAATTAATAAAATAATGTTTCCTCAGCCTAGTCCCTAGGCGTTCTCTCTTTACCCGTTGTCCGCGCGAAGTCTTGGTAGAGTCAAGGATTGACCGCGCCGAGAACGCCTACGGACTTTGGGACTATACTAGGCTGCTGTTTTCTTCCTTTAAGGGCGATTGTCGGATCTGGTATCCTTATTGCGTGCTTGTCGACATTCCGGCTTGTGAACTTTCCAGTGCTGGGTCTGACACTTCTTGCCGCAATACGATACTTTCTCACAGCCCAAACATCTCTTTAAATCGCTTTTATGTGTTTGACAAAAGGCACATTTTAGCACTTTGACAGAAGCTGTCCCCTGAGGAGGGTTACAGTCGGAGGCACGATCATGCCCGGTAAACCGGGGGCCCATTTGTCCACTGCGCGACAAGTTTGTTGGGAGCTCAAAAGGATTATCTTGAAGAGACTCTGGTGTAGTTGATCTTGCATTTAGAGACAAAAGAAAATTATCCCTTTCCTTGTCCTCCTTTTCTGTGACATTAGAAATAGAATCAGAATTAGAAAAAGTTCCATTAGATATGACCGAACACAAAAATATTTTTCTTTGAATAACACAAGTTTAAATATTATAAGTTGAACAGCACGAAGTAAATAACGCTGTAATAGTGAAACATTACTAAAAGTAAATGATGAAATAGCAGGTTTGTAGCATCTTTCAGGAAGCCTGGGCAAGAAAGAAATAAGAAATCCTGGTTAAGGAAGCAAGAGATCTTTTTCATCCAGTTACCAATAACATTCCAAACAGATTTAAAGAAAGGACATTTCCAAAGGAAGTGCAAAAAGAGTTGCCGATTAGAAATCTCGGAGGTTAACATGCTTTTGGCGTCAGTTTTATCACTTCTCAGTAGGGGAAAATAGTCGAGTTTTGCTTCACAGATTTGAGATGGCACAAACAACGTCGGCCGTGTCAGACACTGATTATTTTTCCTTTGAATAACAATTTTTAATCATACATGATAAACAAAAAATTGTCCTAAATAATAAAAAAAATTGCCTCTTATAATGGTAAAATGTCTTAAAAACTCTTAGTTAACGTCATTTGGTTTATTCCCTTTTTGGGGGCTGAAATCGCACTGTTGTATGAAAGACGTTACATAGAGAACGTCGATATCGTCACAGGAACAATGGAAATGAGAAGATAGTGATCAGAAGCATATGGTTCTGTAGTGATATAATCTCGATCCCGATAAGCAAGAGAAAGAACCCTGGGAACGAGGTTAGTAGTGATAGTGAATAAACTTACCCGACAATGGGGAACGTTCTCTGGGAAATAAAAGGCAAAGAAATGAATCCTTCCACGCATAAAAATCATTATCTTGAGTAACTCTTGCAGCATTTGTGTACAGAAGTTTACGAAGCAAGCTCTTCTCCTGTTGAATCAATGTTAAAATGTATCAAAGCCGTGTTTATCTGCCATTCGTGAGAGCAAAATCGATCAGAGTATTCTGGCCCATAATAACAGACTGAGCTTACGATGGGATCCATGGCCAATTAAAAACCAAAGCGAAAATATGCGCGGTTAAACGCGTGGGAGTCAGTAACCACAGTCAGTTCTGCCTTATACTCAGGCGGAAAGAGGAGCAAGCTCGGAAACGAATTTTCGAAAGGCGCAAGGTACCTTTGGAAGAACGAAACCCTTCCCTTGGCCCAAGGAAAAACGTCTACGCATACGCCGGATCGAGCAGTTCCGGGCCTTTTCTTTTATTGGGGAGCGTTGAACGGCTGCGAGGAAGACTACAGTTAGACACGATTTGTTGGAAATAAGTAACTTGTTACTATCTTCCAAATTCGTCCCAGGGCTTTTCCGTTAGAAATGTGAGGGAAAAAATCTGGTGACGAGGTTGACAATTTTATAATATGGAGTCTTCTATGACACGTGCGTCACGGGAACGCAATTTAATACGAAAGCACGAACTTGCTACATCAGTCAGCCTGTTCAGAGACCCTCAAATTCCCTTCAAAGTCCGTAGTGGTTTCTCTCTCGCGCTCCGCGCTCGCCGATGTTTTCGAAAATAACGAAAAGAAAAATAAAACAACTTCCGTGTACAGACTAATATGAAGTCCTCTATGGCACGTGCGTCCCGGGAACGCCATTCATACGAAAGGACGAACTTGCTACATCATATCTCCTAACCCTGCTTACTTATTGCAAGGGTTAGGAGATCTCCCACGACCTTAAGACGTATCATCCATGCCATTCCCAATCGTGCTCTCAATGATATATTACAACCCACCTACCTGCTTATCAGCAGGAATGCGTTCCACTTTAGGTGGATCAGTTAGAGGCCAGAAGCCCCATACTGGCGGAAATGTCTTTTCATCAAGAATCTGGGAGGCATACTTTTCGCAGTCATAGAAGAGTACTTTAGCAACAGGCACGTTGTTCCATTTGTACAATCCCAGCACTTTGATGATAAATCCTCTTTTCCTTGCAAAGTCGTTTGGTGTCTGATATGGCTCTTCAATGATCTCACGTTCATCAAGGCAATATATTGTAGGATGCTAATAAAAACAAAAAAAGCTATTTTTTGGTATAAAAGGCAGTAAATTTCATGCGCTTTGATCGGTTATTGAGGTACGTGTCCCCTTTTTAAAGTCAAAGCTTGGTCTCATGTGAAGAACGATAAACCTAAGCGTGTCTTTTCTGGATTTCACAAGATACCATCCTTCACGTCGACCTTAGTAAAAAATTATTGTTATAAAGTCAAGAAAGTGCACAGAAAAAGTCTATACAAAGTAGCTGTTTTAAAAATAGTGGCGAATAACAGCAGCATCAATGCTTTGATGGCCGAGTTTAAGTAAAAAAAGTATTTATCTCGTATACTAAGCGATGGTGAAGAAAAAAAATGAGGCCATTATCCAGCTATCTTGGACGTACCAGAAAGGTTTTCTTACTGAAATGGCTTAGAATTCTTTTATTGTCGGGTGGCGGCTAATCGTGACCAGCTGTGACCGCTCGGGTAGCCAGTAGAATCACAGGATTCGTCCCTAACCGCTCACTGAACCAACCATGTAATTTATAATAAACCAATTAACTTCAACAAAAATACACGGCATGCAATTCTTCTTGTCGAACCTTTGGGTCTTGTATGTGCCCATATAGAATTCTTGCAATGCTCTCTCTCAGGTCAAAAAATGGTGGACCACCCGAATTTCGAGACTTCAGCTCCAAATCTTGCTTGGTCCGAAACATTATGCCGCATAATCTGCAATGAAGATCAAAAGTCAAATAAATCAAAAAGAGAAGAAAAGGAGGTATCTTTCATGTATAGTGTCTGATGACTTGGTGTGGTGAGTTAACATTCACATAACATTTTGTTGGAAACTGAGGACGCATAGACAATCGAAAAGTGATTACTTGAGGTATAAATGGGTGTCCCGTGTTACCCAAAATCAATCATTTTAACCCCGAGTATACCGCGGCGATAGTATATAACGAGGGATTTTTTCAGCCCCTTTTTCACTGCCCTTTGGGCCTCTGCTGTGTTGTCAATATTACGAGATTTGACGAGGTTGGGCACCTTTTACGTCATCCACTTTGGCCACCATCTTGGCTTTTCGTAAAATTCTGCTTTATTAAAATACCCTGGAATAAGCAGTTTTCATAAGTAGACACTAAAACATTTTTATATTGTTGATTGCCGGTGAATTGGCCAAACCTTTAAGCATTTTCACTAAATTAAGTAAATAAAGCAGTGACTAACTGAGAAACAGTTAATAAAGAGACAGAGGTTTCGGTGGAAACGGTTTTTAAAAAAAGCATCAATGGAGACCTTTGGCTTACGTTATTCAAACTGCAATTTTTCAGGCACTCTAAAACGTCACTGTTGCTGAAGAAGACCCTTAAACGAAAAGTTGTATAAACAATGCGACGAAAATGCTTTAAGCTAGAAAATAAAATCTGGGATGCAGACGCTAGTAAAATCCGGAATCCACGGACATGGAGTCCAAAATCATTAACTCTTTCGGATAACCTTAAGTAAGGCAACAGATGTACTTACTGTACAAGTAAGTCTCTCCGTTCTATATCCCATAATGGCATGACGTGAAATGGAATTGGCGCTGGACATTGTATCACCAGTTCACCCACGGTTCCTTCCTCTCTTTTTGGAATGTGGCATTCTATTTTTCCTTGCTTACGCGAAATCCGGAAGTTTGATGAATTCTTTTCGACAACACAAGAAAAGTGGATGATGCATTCTTCCCTATGAAAGAGCCATTAACATAGTTTGACATTTTCAAATAATTGCTCAGCTCACCCGTTTAGATCTTTTTAAATAATTAACTAAAGGAACTTAAGAGAGAGCCACACAGGCATAAATAGTAATGACGTCTTGCTATTGACCATTACAACTCTGAGCCAAGAATTTTATTTATAAAATAGTTACGCACATCACGTTAATTAATTCACTATAATACATTGACATGTGAAAATTTTTAAAACTAAACTAAATGCATTATGAACCATGAATTGCCCTTTTCTCGTAATGACTACTAACAAGTGGTATTTTTCTCTACAACAATCCGTGACTGCCCGCCGGAATTAAACGAAGAATTACCTGCCTGATTCTGAGGATTCTAATTTTAGCCACCTACCCTATTTTCATCACTTTTCACGCTAAGTTGCGTTGCTGGCGGGATGTTGTAGGTTATTTTTTGGCGGCGTAGCCTCGAGAGGGTTGGGAGAAAGTCAAGAAAAAGAGTATCCCGGTTACAACAATGCCGCCACCTACGCAGGGTATTTTCAAGTTCACAAGAACCTTCTATTATCGGAAGGAGGTACGTATCCCACCTTTCGGCTCCTTGGAAGTATATTGCAACTTTATTCGGACAAATGTCTGGAAGAAATCTAGTCTTCATCTCCTTTCCTTTACATTTGATCGCATCCAAAATTTTAAGCTCTGCGCTGTATGAAGAAGTGTTTTCCTGGACCTTCAAAACCTATATAGAACAGACAGATTAATTTTGTTTGAAATCCTTCTTTAAAAAAAATTAAAAAACGAAGGCCAGTGGTACATGTTCGTCAACAGCTTGGGTAGTCTCACTAACTTGCAACTATTTTCAGCTAATGTAGGTCAGTTTTCGGTACCTCAGTATTAGAACTATATAATGGCAAACAACTGTTCTAATGACAAAATATTCCATAACTGTAATGATAGCACTTATATATCAGCGTTTTTCTTAGCCTGCTTCTTGAGTCCATATTGTGTAACCTAATAGAATTTTAACTAGCTGTAATTTGTCTCAGAATCAGTTTTCTCTCCTGGGTCAAGTAATTAGACATATTTTGGGCTTAATTTAAATGGTGGCAGGTTCTGTTTAGTTGTTTACTAGAGTACATTTAATTCTTGTGCGTTTACATAGTGCAGTTATCGGTAGACAGCAATTTTAACACCAGTATTGATAGCCAGAACGTACCTTTAGAATTTCACAATCGCTGGACGATTTAACCTCAAACGTCTGCACAGCGAACAAACCAAATTTCTCTTCAGGGTCAACCTGTTCAACGGCCTTAACACTTTCACTCCCGAGAAAAACCTTCTTTTGTTTTATGAATGGAATCCGAACATGGTCATTGGAGGCAATCCACATGCAGGAAGTCGACTTAAGGTCGTTCCAGTCCTTTTCTCGCAGATGGAACGTCACCATTTGAGCGGTGTCGTCATATCGTACGCTGTTGTAAATTAGTGAATAGTCGGTATCTTCCAAAGGTAAATGTGCACCAAATAAAAAATCCTATGATAACGAAGAGAAGGTTTAAATGTAACCACAACAACTTTATTACAAAAGTACTATGCGGGTGATGGCGAAAAATACTGTACAAAAAAACCACAGATACCAGTTATTTTGCGTTCTCTCTTCCGTTGACTATTCGAGCATCAATTTTTGCTACAGCTGCCGTGAAATCATTACACTGAAACTCGAGCTAATGACTTCCCGATCAAAAAGAGGTCCCCATGAGGGTATATTGTTAAATAAATAGAAATATATTTACCAAGGCATTTGTAGGAAACTCTCCCTCTTCGAACGGTTTGTGGTTAGCAATGCAAGCCATCAGATTAAGCGTTCCTTTAAACCGAGGAACGACGACGGATATTGGGGTCGATACTTTTATTTCAACAATAGGCTCTGAGGGGAAGAGAGAATATACCGATAAATTACGCTCTGGTATTTTCAATGGTAATGTCACTGAAAAAAAAACGTGGTGGTGTATCCTTGAGAAAACAATGTGAAATTTTCTCCTACCTCGTTCACTTCCTACTGAGGCTTTTACCAAATTCCACGAGAGGCCAAACTTTTTGTTGAAGTCAGAGGGTAGCTTACTTTCAAGAAGATTGAGGAGGGCTGTGGCTAAGGAAAAAATACACACCGCGTTTGCAAAAGAAACAATTAACATTTATTTCTTGTTCATTGGGCGTCCATTTTGTGATTTGATATCAGCCGAGATAGAGCACAACTAAAAAGAAATTACTTTTATGGAATTTCCAACATGAAATGAGGTAAAAGTCACTGGAATATATATTGACGGGTAACAGTGAATTGTCAGTACTGTTGTCGGTGCGTTCTTCTCTTAGAAACTTAATTCGGCTCTTATCTATTTTGTGGGGGTGACACGCGTGGGGTTTGCGCGAAGATCTCGCTATACGCGGGGAACAAAATGCATGGAGGAAGATTAAGGAGACTTCACTTTCTCGGCGGGTGAAACAAGAGCCGAGAAAGGCGTCTGCTTTCACAGGCTTACGTTCTTAGGGATTTGACGCTCGTTCCTTGAGAACGTCTGCATGGAAAGCTAGAGCAGCGTGACACCACTGTCTGCCTTACCTCCGCCCCTGACCAGAGGTTGTATTTGACGGACAATTCTGAGGAAAGTCAGCGGCGAAGACAACGTTATTCCATCTTTACTATCAGGTTCATTAAATAAGTTGAAGCACCGTTCAGCAAGGCGAAGGAAGGCCTGAGCAACATCACCATTTTCATCTGTGATTGTAAGCGTAAAGAAAAATTACTGTGTATTCTATTTGGCAAACAATTTCATATTCACGATATATACAACGATTCTTTAAGTGATTGTTGCACTAAAACTTCGTACAAAGAATGGTGACAATTTGCGTTCCACGGAAAGCGTTTTTAAAGCCTTTTAAACTTGAAAGTTTTTTATCAATGCATCGACGATACCTTTCGAGTTAATGCTAGCGCTACTCTCCTTTGAACACCTTCCTTAACTTCGATGAGCGGATCGTCAAGACGGCCGGCCACTGTTGCTGCTGGTCAACTAATGGTGGCTGGTCAACCGGTTGTTGGTTGCAAGAACAGCTGATAACTTTCTTATTTTTTCTTTGAAGTTCTATAGCAAAATCGAGGCTTTTCGGAAAAGATATCCGGGATTTTACAGCCTTCTATCCCGTGAAAAAAGAGAAAAAAAAACTTGTAAAGAACTTGAGCTCAGTCGCAATAGAGGTGTATAAGTAGGCTTTGGTGTTTTCCTGATCTAGGAATTTGTTTAAACACTAGGCCAACAAACAGCATTTCTCTTCGGTGATGTAACTTAACCTATTGTCAGCAAGGTCCTCTTAGGCTCCGCTTTTACCCACAAGAGAATCTCCTCGTTGGACTCCAAGCTGCCCGGCAGTTTACTACAGAAAGAGCAAAAGCTAATCAGATTTAAGGGTTCTTCCCATTGAGAAATAGTTGTTTGGATGAGATTCTTAAAAAGGAACTCCGCGCATAGCCTCTGCCAATAAAATCTATAAATGGACCTTTTTCACCTTAGTTTTTGAAAGAAATTCATAAAATGCATCATGCATGTGACGAATTTCTTGCCTGCGCAAAAATCCCTGATTTCCAAAACTATAGGATTTCCCAATCGAAAGAACCCAAACATAACTACATATTTGACATAAGCGAAGAGGTCTATCAGTTTATCTTCAAAAACAAAACAGCTGGACTTTCACGATGGCTGCATGATGATATGATAGCTGGTGATGGCTGAAGTTCTTCTCAAACTTTTGTAGCCATCGCGTTAAAACCGAAAACATTTATGACAAAAAGTTCGTAGTCATAGTTCGCTGCGCCCTTATAATGATGGAGCCCTGCACCTTAAATATTCCCTGGGGTGCAATAGGAGGAAAATATAAACCCATAAAAATTGTACAATACTCCAGTTGGCATTGACTATGAAAACATCTTATGGCACTGCCGAAAACGATCTAAAACAAACGTTAGTACCTGCTACCAAGATCTAGATTAACAGCCAGCTTCAAACCAAGAATAGTAGGAAGAAGTTGCACTGGAACACCAATTGATTTGTTGTAAAAGTCCTCAATACTTTGACAGCTTTTTTCCCATAAAATGCTTGAGGTGTACAAAAGTGATGTGTTTGGTCTGGAAATTGAACATAGCAAAACATTTTTCACTACTAAAACCAGTTGTGTGATCATAAATTACCCGATTACGATATATTTATCCGCGCTATTTTTCCATGGTCTGCATGTTATGGTCCGCATTGTCAATTACTTGTCGTTGTGTGATCTTGTGTGGTGGTGTGCGTGCTACACAGCAACCTGGAGGGCTATGCTAGCAGGGGCACTAGCTCCTGGTAGAATCAACCATGCTAGACAGGCCAAAGGGTAGAGTACAGACTAATTTGGATTTCCTCCTTTCCAGAATTTAAATAGGTTTGCTTGATCATTATACGTTTCCGGGAAACTGTCCACCCACCCATCCCCTAAGCCAACATTAACACTTAATTCTCACTTAGGGCAGTTTCCCAGAAACCTTTTTGCTTAGGGTCAACTCTCCTACCTGGACAAAACCTTGTAACAGAAGCATCGAATGGCAAGGTTGACCCATCGATCAAAGAGATGAATGGTGGAGGCCAACAAGCAGAAAATGGAAACAGTTAGCTAAATAATGGAGCATTGAACTTACTCTTTCAGCCTTGGTGCACAACAAACGAGGACATTGAGTAGGCCAATATGGTCACCAACATTACTGGTGTCAATGACATCAAATGCAAGGTCTGGAGGGAAACCATTTGCACACAGAGAAAGAGCATCGCCAGTCCACAAGCTAACCTTTAAACAAAGACGGAACAGAACCAAAAAACGTAACAAATCTGGCTCACGATTTCTTTTGCAGAGTTTAAGCAACGACGAAGGCGACAGCAACGAGAAGTCAAAAAAGAAAAGATTTAATACGCGAAACAACTTTGCTCGTGTATCACATTTTTCTTCGCCGTAGTTGCACAAAAGCTTTACGAATACGAAGGAATTTGCCTTTGCATACCCAACATTTCTTAATAATATGGCGCGGGACGATGGACGACCTCTCGCGACTTCGTCGCTCGGTCAGCCGTTTCGCCGCCTAAAAAGGCTCGCTCCGCTCGCCAAAAGGTCGACTTGTAGCGAGTCTAACAGGTCTCGAGTCACGCAGAAAACGTCTGTTTTCATTGGCTTTTGAAAAGCACACTTGCTAATGAAATATGGATATATGAATTTTATATATTGGAACAGCAGAATAAAGAAGAAAACGCAAAGAAGATAATCGCAGTTACTACGCCTATTACCATTTCTGGTTCCTCTCTAGCTGACCTTGAACAAGAGACTAACTTAGAACTACTGAACCTTCACTGTTGGCTAAAAGCCAATAAGCTTAGTCTTAATGTTGCGAAAACCGAGTTTATGGTTATTGGCTCTCGCCAGAAGCTTCTCGCGGAAAGCCATAACGAAATAAACATCAAACTAGAAGACCAAGTTATCAGCAATGTTGATCACGCAAAATCATTAGGTTTCATTATTGACAATCGGCTTTCCTGGTCTAATCACGTTAACGAATTGTGTAAGAAGGTAACTTCGGCTATAGGTGCCCTTAGACGTATTAGGCCCCTTATCTCCCAATCTACTGCGGTACTAGTCTATAACTCCTTAATTCAACCTCACTTTGATTACTGTAGCCTTGTTTGGGATGGCTTAAGTGATCAACTGAGTGACAAATTACAAAAGTTACAGAACCGTGCAGCTAGAGTAATTTTAAAGGCCAACTATGGGACTAGCTCGAGCCTGCTTCTTGATATACTCAAATGGGACAAATTAGTTATAAGGAGAAAGAAGCATAAAGCAATAATGATGTTTAAATCTCTAAATGAACAAGCTCCAGTGTACTTGCAGAACCTATTTCACGAACGAAGCACAGACTATGATTTGCGCAATTCCTTTCATAAATTGACGTTGCCCAGGCCGCGTACTAACTACTTGAAACGAAGTTTCAGTTACAGCGGTGCTTTGTTGTGGAACTCTTTACCCGAAAATGTGAGAGAAACTAAATCAGTCAGGAAATTTAAAGAGCAAATCAAACATGTATTTGAGTCGTCGGACTCTCACTCGGCTGTCTTGTAAAACAGTATGTCGATAGTTTTTAGTCTAATTAATTGTGATTAGATTTTTACTCTATTATTACTGAAGATTTTACTGAGTTTTAAATAAAAAATCTACCTACCTATCTACCTACCTACGCAACTTCCCCAGTTTTAAAAAAGAAAGCCTGTGTTAATAAAGGACGCAAACACACTGATGACGTAAAGATGAAATTTTCTCTCAGCCCTTTCTATAACTTTGGTGCGGCCAGAAGAATATTGTAAATATTGTAAATATTTTATTATCCATCTTCAGAAAAATTAAACTAAGTTTGATTTCTTAAGCAAGCCGGAGCAATCGCTACTTGAAAAATCGCGAATTCGTCTTAACTGTGTTTTTTTTTGCTGCCATCGCCGTTGCTAAAACGGGAACGAATCTGCGAATCTTATATTTTTGACGAAATTTTCTCGGATCCATGCCCGCTTTAAAAACGCACGGCTCATAAATCCTAAAAATCCGGATTTAAATTTATTCTCATGAATTCGTTTTCGGAATTTGGGTACTAGGGGATTTTGGGTACTAGAAGAGTGAATCCGGATACTTGCCACATAAGTATTCGATTTGCCGGAATCCGGTGTGGACGTGGAAATTTTTGAATTCGGAAAGAAAAAGTTGTGGATTCAAAATATCCGTATACGTGTGGACGGCGCCTAATTGTTTTAGTGAGTTTGACAGTAAAACTTTACTTAAGATACATGTTTGTATATTTTCTAGCAACAAATTTCTTGTTATGGTGTCCTGAAGATTTTATTATTATGAAAGGCTGATCAGACAGCTAAATCACTCGTGATGGTAATTTTATTGCCCAGTATTTCGGATAGACAAATCTTACCTTCAATGAGTGACTCTTTTTATAGTTTTGGTAGCATTTTACTTGAAATTTTAAGCTTTCTTTACAGGCATCTGTTAACGTTTTGCATCGAAGCAGGTCTTGTCTGCAAAAGAACGATCAACTTTAAACTAGAAACGCAAGCAAAAAAAAAACATTCACTGCATTTTACATCATTCAGTACTGCAGCAAGGAACTCCTGATGCAGATCAGTGATAATGTACAGGCGACTTCTCCGTTCAGGGTACCCAAACGTTTTCGGATATCATTTACTGAAATTCTCAGACAGTAACAGTTAAATGTATGGTGGATCAGGAAAAAGCATACACTATTCCGATTTCTCGTGTTTGTTAAAATGCACACCTCGATCAAATACCAACTGAAACCTTCCAGCAGTAGCGTGTGAAAACGGGGACGTTTTGCGCGGAGCGAGAGAGAAGGCTTTTTTAGCAAGGCTACGAGAGGAGAAGTCCTTACGTCACGTTGCCATGGTAGCAAAATTTTTGGAAGACAACAAACCGATAAAATCACTTTAAAGTCTATTCGCACTATTTCAAACTTCACCGACCAAATAAATTTTATTTACTTTGCCAAATCTTGGCGAAATTTTCTTTGGGATCGTATCTATTGTTATCTAAGTTTAGAAAAAGAAAACGACAATTTTTGTGCTGTGTTCACCTACTCCATAAAGCGGGGCTCGTGAAATTAGGAAATTTCATGTCGTAGTGGTGCAACGACGGCAAACAAATGTACAAAATAGCGTGATTCACGTGCAAATTTGTTGTTTGTAAATATAAACATTTTATTTTTTTGCCGTTCTCCCTGCCGTCGCTGTCGTCGTTGGTTTTGTTGTCATTCAGAAATAGTGCTACCGTGGTAACGTGACGTCACACTTCTCGTCTCTATTCCAGCAACGTCCGACCCGTCCGTGGGAATACTGGATTGGTGTTTGGGCGCGATCCATTGAACCAAAAATCGGTTCGGTCCAACCGGAAAAGTTTCGGAAAAACGGGTCCATCTTTTGAGATGGACCACTTTTCCCCGTCGGACCGGTTGGAATTTTGGTTGAATGGATCGCGCCCAAACTAGGCTTTGTAATTGGAACAAATGGTTTTGTGATATAACTTACATTTTTCTTTCCCGGCCTAAATACAAACTTTGAAAACGAATGTAGAGATACCTGAGCGAGTGGAACGCGCAAATGTACAGAAAATCGCCCCTCTTGACGCGACGCACGTTACCCACGTGTCTCGCGCACTCGCGTGTTTCACTCGTTTTATTCCAGAAGACCCTGGCCAGGCACGAGAAAACGGGAGAAATGGAGGATTTGGTACTCACTTGTCAAATGGCAGGTAACCATCAAAGGCACACGCTCCATAATGCTGCTTCCACTTGTGAACAAATGGGCGAATCAAGGTTGGGTTCACTTTATTCGAGTCATCGCTCGTGGACCCCTCCATGAACCAATGCTTTATTTCCGGGTTAAACTGAATTGAAAACATCCTTTCTGGCGATAAGACATCTTCGTCTCCGTCTTCACGCGCTGTAATTCCTATTTCCATTTTCGTTACAACACCAAGGCATTGATTTTCCATTGTGAAGCCTTTTCTTTGCCTATCGTTCTCTATAAACTTGCTCCTTTCTTCTTTGACACTGTTTACGTTAAGGTCAAGCTTCTTCCAGTCGTTCCAAATATCACGACACTCTTTAAGGACAGCACTATCTTGAAACTTTAAGACAGTCAATTCGTCGCTATCAAAACCTTTGTCGATCAGTTCTGAAAGAATCCGTTGCAGCCTGGCAAAATGTGCTTCAGAAAGCGTCATGTTGTACCAGGTGTTCCACAAGAAATCAACATCATCTGAGACATCGGTATTTATCGAACTGGCAACTTCGAGCAAGATCGCATTTCGAGCGACCACCGACGGATCATAGTCATTTAAGTGAAAACTTAAACTTTTAGGACATTCCTTAGCTTTTCTTAGCGAAATTTCAGACACAGTATAAAAAACGTTTCTAACATCCCCGGAAGCTAAAAGCAGCAAGTCTAAATGTTGTTTCTTCGAGGTTCCTAACATCTCTGTGATATCTCTCGCTCTTGTGTTTCCGATAGAATAGGAGTAAAGGCCGTTGGGGTAAAGAATTGTCCCCGCAGGATTATGAAATCCCAAAATTGGAACTCCTTGGCTGTCATATTTAGTCATGTCGAAGTTGCTTAATACAGTCACCGGATGAAACAAGAAACAACTTTTTCGCATTCGGCAAAACGGAAGTAATTCCGAGAAAACCGTCCGTGAGAAGCCTGGGTTCCAGAAAAAGATAGGTACTGTAAACACCAACCGCGGCAAAACGCAATGCGCATGAGCACAAAATTTAATATCCGGTCAGCTTTTTATTTCTGGTCTAGTATATAAACCAATAGCGTAAGCATAACTTTGCCGTCGCGCCAAGTTTAAAAGCAAAAAGGGCGAAACAGACAAAAAAGGGGGCCAAAAAAATCACTTCATTCGAAAGCTTATATACTTTTCTATTCTCAAACTTTTGCACCACATGGTTATCTGTTTGCACCAACGGTGAAAATGATGTTTGAAGTTTGCAGGTCGCGAGCGCTCGACAAGACGAATTTGTCAGTTACTGGCTTTCTTGCATGGTCTTGCATGCTACTGGTTTGGCATAAGTTAATTTAGGAGAAGGCGACAACTAAGAAAATAATAACAATACTTATGAAAGAAACCAAAATAAAGACGTCATCATTATCATAAAAAACACTAAAACCAGGAAATAAAATTTTAGTCCGTTCAATAATTTGTTTCATTATCAGAGAAAACAAGAACTCAAAACAAAAGATGGGCGGGATTTAATAACAACTTTGACTTTGATGACTGCAGTCACCGGGAAACTAAACATGCCTATAAATGACTTTCATTCAAGAAAATGCCTATTTAATTCTTTTACATGGTTGTCCTTTTGTTGAAGACTTCAATAATTTCAAACTGTGCGGCTCGGCTGCAAACACGAAACTTCTAGCTGCTAAATACATGGCATGAAAAGTTCGACTTCTAAAAGCCACTGAACCAGCTTTCGCTCTCTGATTCTGAGAATGAAAAAATAAATAAATAGAGTTGTCAACTTGCTGCCAACCGGCTCAACAGTATAATTAAGCTTATGTTTCATGGCAATCAACCCAGAAGAGTTTCGTTTTAAAACACGGTAAAACCCACTGGTAAACAAAACTACAAAGCGATTGTGTGTTGTCGTTTTCCAAATAAAGTTTGAATCGGCTTTAACACATGTAGACTGAGAAACTGAAGAACTGAAAATTAGAACTACAATACACAAGCTTGCAATGATAACGTTTTTATTTTATGTCTTAGTTTCAGCCAGGTTAAGTGAAAAATAACAGTCAAAAACTTTATTTTCGTGAATGAAAATCAGTTTACCTGACGCTCTAGCCAAAATTATACGCTGAGTTATTATCATCTTACCTTTTCTGAATCTAATCGACTAATTGTTTCAGTGATCTGTGCCTAGTTATCCATAAAAGCAATTTCAATAACTACAAAATAGTCAAAAACACGAGCAGCATAAAGCAGAACAACTGAACCACAAGCTGCACACACAATGAAGCGCGCGGGAGACTTTGACTGGAAAGTGTGACTGAAAAAGAGACCGGAAATGCTCAACCTGGCGCATGCGTAGACGTTTTGCCGCGGTGTTTTGGTACTGTAGGGCCTGTATGTTCTGTCTGGGCAGGGGCGGCGGGGTGCTCGATTTTAGTAAAGAGTTATATTTTCGGCGATTTCTTACCTATCATTTAAAATTTCAGTTAAATATTGGCCAAGTTCTTTTTGCTGCTTCGCCGGCGAAGCTAGGCATGTCCTTCAACGATTGAACCCCATTTGGCTACCCTCTTTAATTAGTTTATTTCCCGAAAAAAGTGGAGAACTAAAGCCTACCTGATGATTACTCCCAAAACTGAAATTTGGAAACGGCTTAATTTTCCCAGCCATGAACTGTTGTTCTTCCACAAAAAAAATAAAAATTACGAGGAGCCCAATGAGAAGTTCGTGTCAACCATAACAATAATATAAAATGAAGTTTTTTTATCAATCCGATCACCATGCAATATGTACTACGATTAACAGCTGGGTACGCAATACCTTGTCTTATATATGTAGCGAGGACTTTTTATCGAAAAGAATTGTTTTGAGCTGTTTTTATCTGCTCATTTTCCATTTTGAGAAATTCTCAACTTGAACCTGACGTTTGCGGTATACGTGAAGCTTCCATTATGTTCTTTGTGTAATGTGGTGTATGAATCTTTTTGCACATGTATATGTTGCCAAAACACTACGAGATTCGGGGTTGAAGTTATCAAATGGTGTAGCGATCTTCGTAAGGTTATAAACCATCTTTCAGACGTGGATATATTTTTTGGTATACAGGAACGTAAAGACTATTTATTCGGCAGTTTTTTGCTGGTCGGAAAAACAGTCCATGTACAATTTTGGATGCACTAGTCTTAAGAGTTTCCTTGATAAGAGACTTAACGAAGTTTATTTATTTACGGGAATAGAACAAGTACACAATAAAAATTGTTGGCAACAATTTTTATTGTGAGTTTTATTGGCTTCCAATTTCGCTTGTAAATCTATTAATTTTTCCAATAATCCTTAGTTTTCTGCTGTTTTAACGGTAAGAGCCAGCAGATCTTTGAGACCTCAGAAGTAAAACTAAGGAAATTACTTAATTCGCTTCGCACCAGAACCATTTACTCGGTCTACAAAATGACGTTCGCAAAAGCGTTAGCCCTTGCATTTTATTTCCTATTGTTTTGCTTTTAGCTAAGTTAACACACACCACATATTTCAAGCAACAGTTTAATATATTTTAATCATTGCAAAGTGCCAGAAAGGAATTTCTTTGGGTCCAGGCTTCTCTCGGACGGTGTTCTTGGAACTCACTTTTGTTTCCCAGAACGAAAAAGATAAAAACATTATTTCCCGTCCCTAGCGAATATCTCACAACGTTTGCATAATGACAAAATATGACAGCCAAGGAGTTCCAATTCTGGGATTTGATAATCCTGCGGGGACAATTCTTTATCCTAATGGTTTATACTCCTACTCCATTGGAAACACCAGAGCAAGAGACATATCAGAACTCTTAGGAACTTCGAAGAAACAACACTTAGACTTGCTGGTTTTAGCTTCGGGGGATGTGAGAAATATTTTGTTCACCGTGTCTGAAATTTCTTTGAAAAAAACTCGAGATTGTCCCAAGAGTTTAAGTTTCCATTTAAACGACTACGATCCGTCGGTGGTTGCTCGAAATGCGATCTTGCTCGAAGTAGCAGGTTCGATTAATACGAGTGTATCAGGAGATATTGATTTTTTATGGAATATCTGGTACAACATGACGCTGTCTGCAGCACACTTTCTCAGACTACGACAAGTTATTTCAGGATTGATCGAGAAGAGTTTTGATGGCAGCGAGATGACTGTTTTAAAGTTTCAAGATAGCGCTGCCCTTAAAGAATGCCGTGACATTTGGAAGGACTGGCTGACGCTTGACCCCAACGTAAAAAGCGTCACAGAAGAAAGAAACAAGTTTATGGAAGATGAGATGCAAGCGAAAGGCTCTAAAATGAAAGATCACTGCTTTGGGGTTGTATCGAAAATCTTGATGGGGGTAGGAAAAGAAAAAGGAGGTGAAGACGTGTTTCTACCGGAAGGGATATTTTCAAGTCAGTTTTACACGGAAGTTGAGCGTTGGTTCATAGAGGGTTCCACAGGTGATGAATCAGATAAAGTGAATCCGACTTTGATTCGCCCATTTGTTCACAAGTGGAAGCAGCATTATGCTGCGTGTCCTTTTGATGGCTATCTCCCGTTTGAAAAGTGAGTAGAGACTGTAGAGAGCCTTGTCAGTATTCCTTGCACTCGAGACAGAACGTTAAATGTTGATATTCCTTATCTTTGGTTTGTCGAGTCGTGTTTTTTCATGCAGAGGCCGGCTCCTTCTGATGAATTGCCTTTTCATAAGTGCAAAGAGATCTAGCTTTACTGATCAAGATTGCTTTTAGAATACGACTTCAGCTTTTTAATACTATTCAAGAGCAAAGAGAAAGTGGTGAGAATAGAACACGCAAGATCCCGGAACGTCGTCTCTTGCAAGAAGGCTGACCATCTGTGAAAATTTTAAAACGTAGTAACTAGTATCGCCGAAGTTGCCCGAGTAAAATATGCTACGCGAGAGAGAAAAAGTCATCGCTCTCCGCGTTTATTTTCCACTGCCAGTATTTTGTGGGCACAGCACAGCAAACATCCATTGCGTAAATAATATGACGCAATATTTCTTTTTTATCAACAAATACTGATTTTTAACTATTATTTTTTCTATTTTGATTTATTAATGACATCATGGAGGGTCGAATGCCAATCGCTTATTTATATAAATATTAGTTATTTATTCTTATTTTTACTATCATATAAACACACGATCATGATGACGATGATGATGATAAAATTTGCGCGATACGTATTTCTAGTGATAAATATGCCTTTATAATGCGGCTCATGGCTATTTGACCGCATGTGCATTACATAACAAGTACACATTTATTAACGATCTTTAAGTAACTAATTTACCTCCTTTTTATTTATATTCAATTATTTATCATTTGTTTTTCTTATTATCATCATTTTTTTGAGTTAAGGAAAAGTAGCAAAAGTCCCGCTGTCTTAGTACTTTTGCTCTCGTATTTACTTCGTTGTTCTTTTGTAGGCAAGAGCTACTTCGATGTAAAACGCTAACAGCTACTTGCAAAGAAAGCCTAAAGATTTTAGTTAAACGCTACCAACAGTACAAGAACATCCAATCAACGTCTATTAAGGCAAGCTACTCTCGTGCTTCTTTTTCACTTTTTATTGGTCGGTTTTTTTGGTTGTCTTTACTTGAGATAATAAGTTTACAGGGCAAACAAAAATAAACAAATCAACAGTGATGAATATAAATGCAATTAGAACATGATTTTAGTCTTTTGTCCTCGAACAGTAAAAAGTTAACTCAAGTTTCAAATTCAAAAGTTTTCGTATATGTAACTGATGCATCTAACCTTTTATCTAACTGTTTTCTAAGAGAAATTACCTCACAAATTTTATTAAACTATTCATTTGACTCTTTTTTTTCTGTTCAGGGATTGATTTGTGGTCTCATATTCATTTAAAGGTAATCTTATGGACTGGTGATGCTCTATCTTTGTGTACAAGTGTTTTACCTCCAGACCAGACATTCGATGTTATTGATACCAGTAACGTTGGCGACCATATTGGCCTGCTAAATGTCCTCGTTTGTTGTGTCCCAAGACTGAAAAAGTACGTTTACATATCCAGTATTATTCACCTTTCACCATTTACCCTTTTTTTGCATTATAACTATTTTTATTTTACCACGACATTTAAGGGACAAACTTTCCATTGTTTGTTGGATGGTAAGAAACGAATTTTCTACTGTTCTCACTTAGCGAACAACAAACCATCTAGGGCCTAATAAAGATTGCTGGCTACAGTAAACTGTGAATCACATTCGCAGATAAAATATGTTATTTCGAACTAAGTGGCATCTAAAAGTGATTATAGCTGAGCTCTCTCGCGCGCGCTGCGGAGCACCGTGGGTGGGAAAATTTGGTTATCTGTGCATCCGAGAATTTTTGTCCGCATCACAGGCATACCAATGTAAAATAACTCAATCAACAGGTATGCCAACCCAAATGAAACTCGACATTTTTTTTGCCGGAACACTGCATGGCCAACCGCGTCTTATGAAGCAGAGACAATTAAAGAGTCAACAAAGATCACATGGAAAGCGGAAATTATTTCTATATCAGTGTTGTCTAAAGTATTAAGCTTAAATTAATTGTCATGTCCACAAGACAGAGAAAAAGAGAAAGTAGGCGACAGGCTAGAGAAGCTCAACGGAAAAAGAGCGACAAAGAGCTAGAGCGAGAGATAAAAAACAAAAAGGAGACGAATTTCGTTGGAAGAACAACATGAAAATTTTATACCGGCAGTGAGTAAATGAGAGATGCTAGCGGCCTTCAAGGTGAAAATGAGCGGCAGTGAAATGAAAAAAGCGAACAGGAACACAAATAACAAAATTTTTTGTAAGCACAACGACATTTTCTCCATAGTACGTGTTATTTGGAAGTTTCACGTTGCAACAACAACAGCAAAGAACTAGCTTGACCAACTTGTTGGATTTTACTAAAACAATTCATGATTCCTCAGAGCTCATTCGGGCTCGAGGAATAATTGCTAAAATATGATGATGGGACTAGTTACAGATCGTTTAGAATGTTAATTGTATACCTAGGCCAAACAAGTCGCTCTTGTATACCTCAAGCATGTTATGGAGTAGCTGTCAAAGTATTGACGAGTTTTACGACAAATCTATCGGTGTTCCAGTGCAACTTCTTCCAACTGTCCTTGGTTTGAAGCTGGCTGTTGATCTAGAGCTTGGTAGCAGGTATGTTAGACGGAATTTACGTTAACATCCTTTTATATAAAGATCTTCGCTTTGCGTGCGGAAGAGAGGTTACCCGGGTTGTTTGTGTAAATGTTAAGCACCCCCGGTGTTAAAATTCAAACCCCGGATTTCTTTTTCCACTATATTTTTCTTCTTGTTGTAGTAAACTACCTGACAGCATGATGACCTCTGAAGAGATTCTCTGTTGGGTAAAAGCGGAGCCCAAGAGGACTTTGCTATCAACAGGTTAGGTTACATCTAAGACCTGAAATGGGGGATTGGAAGACTGGTTGTTGATCGCGTACGTCAGAACGCATCCTAATCTGGTGTTCCTGTGGCACCAAGGCAGACATTTTCGAGTAATCAGGGGACGGGCGACTGGAAATTAGCCGCCCCCATTAATGTTATCAGGGGCATCTCGGCCGGGAAACTGGACTCCTTTCGACTCGATTTCCTTTCTGTAAGTGACCAACGCGGATCCGCAATCAATGATTAACTCTAGTTTAATATAACTCTGGAACAGTTTGCGGATGGAACGTGTTGTACGATCCAAACTCATTCAAACGATCTTAACTGAGCCAGACGTCTCAACTTAACTCACACTAAGTTATAAGATATCTTCATGGAAGTTCTATTGGTGCAACTCCTGAGAATTAATATTTTTTTCTATCCACCCACTACGCTGTCAAAGGAAAATAATATCCGTTCAAAACGAAACTTGAAACTTTGTAACAACTGTTAAGAGTTCTCACTTTACATCATGTTAAAGCGTCACGTGTTGGAAACACATTAGCTTTGACTACCGAATATTTCCTGCGCATCAAAGTTTCATTATCTCAGCCTTTCTTTCAACAATTATGGTTAAACGTTGTCTTAAGGACAACCTGTTTAGCGCAATATCGATCGACCGTACCTGTACTATCTGCAGCCAGCTGTTTACAGCTGCGCCACAGGACTTTTAAGTTTGTCCGGTAGACACAATAAGTAGACAAGAAACAGAAATGTTAAGAAAGTCCTTTTGCTTTTTTTTTGTCTTTGTTTCGTTTGGAAGTAGTCGAGGATCGTGCTTATGGTAACCAGGGGAAATTTCCTGGTCCCCGGCCTTAGAGAAAAAAGCCCTGGGGGCAGCCCATCCTATAGGGGCCGGATTCGATGGCTGTACATTGCGGGCACCATTTTGCACCCTGCCATGCCGAAAAGTAATCCATTTTAAGACATCAGTTTGATTGTAGTTTTATTTGCAATCGCAGGGGAAAATGGCGACATTATTGATGCCTTGCTGTGCCTTGCTGAGCGATGCTTCAACATATCGAAAGAGATTGATAGTACATATGGGGCAACTGTTTCCTCGCCGTTGACTTTCCTCAGAATTATTCATCAGATACATCCTCTTTTCAGAGGTGGAGGTAAGAATTACTTCCTGGAGAAATGCAATGTGATGTGATGTGATGGTTCTGTACGTTGGTCAGGAAGTGGAGTGCAAAAATTTGGTTTCATTAATTTTAAAAGTTTATAGGATGTAAATTGGTCACAGTAAATGAAAGCTGACGTATTTCATGAGAGTGAAGCAAGTATTTGTGAGTTTTGTATGGTTTTCATTTAGTGGTGGAGATACGCTATTGGTTGAAACATTGTAGGGAGCTGTAAGGTGTTATACAGGTTTTCGGAGACCATACCGATATTTTTCAATCACCTGAAAAGCGATTTTATCCTTGCTCGATCGCTATACAATTTTCATTAGTGATTGACTATGAATTGAAGTTTGTCAAAATGAGTTTTTATCAAAATCGATATCACCATGGCTACAATGAACGAAAAACTTTGAAATCGATAAAAACCGAATTTTGCGCGATCTAGACCTGCAAATGAAAATCCGACACCAGGAATTTAAAGTCTGGTGTTTAGCAACTTAACCTTCGTGAGAAGTAAAAATTCTGTACTTTTGAATTCAAATAAAACGTAAATCTATTTCATACTTATTTGTAGCCGTGATAAATTGTTTAACAAAAAAGTTCCAAATAACTCAAGTTAATCTTAAGCAGCGTCAGAATACTGCTTATTATCATCTTTCATTGCTGGGAAATTTTGGTGTATTTTCTTTCCTGCGATCCTGAAAACTAACCTGTTATCTCACCACGCGTCTAAGTGCAACTTTATTCTAAATTTTGACTGGTATGGATCTCTGTACGGTAAATTTTCCAATGTTCGTCTGCGTTGTTAATTTACTTTATTCTAGCAACCGCCCTTTTCAATGCTCTTGAAAGTAAGCTACCACTTGATTTCAAGAAAAAGTTTGGTCTTTCGTGGAATTTGGTGAGGGCATCAGTTGGAAGGGAACGAGGTAAGATTAAACATTGAACAAATTCAGTGAAATTGGAATATGGAGATAGACGAATGAGAACATACCTCGTTAACTGGTTGAAAGAAGAAAAGAAAGTCTGAGATGAGTTAAGATGACAACAGCTGTTGAAAGTCACTACTTTTGTATGGACATACATTTAATTGGAATTACGTTGTCATAGAAGAAAGAATAAAAACCAAATGAGAATGAATTAAGAATATAAACCATTTTTATAAATGTCTGAAACGACTAATGTTTTCTTAGGGGTTACTTGATAGTTGATAGACAAAACTGGAGACGCTAGCAATATAGTATCGTGCACCGGGCCGCATGTAAACGGCGACGTATTCAGCTGAAGCTAAGCTAATCATTTCCTCTTTTATTAATAACAAGGTCATTGAAATCAACCGAGTTGCACAATACAAAACGTTTCCCAAAATGACAGTTCAGACACGTTTGGTAACTTACTGACGCGAGGGAAGATTCTTTTTGTTAACAACTGAGCTGGCTACATTGTAAGGCATGTTTCTAAAGAGAAAGTATTATTGACTTTATTTTCAAGCATGGTACTGAGTTTGATATAGTCAATATACTTTTTTCTTTCCTTTAGAGCCTATTGTTGAAATAAAAGTGGAAAGCTCAATATCAGTTGCACCTGGATACAAAGGAACACCTATTCTGACGGCTTGCATTAAAAAAGAAGACAGACCTTTTGAAGAGAGGGAATTTCAAGTAAATGCTTTTGAAATTTTCTGTTCAACAAGTATATTTATGTTTTAACTTTGGGTTTCAAAATTTTGGAGAGTGAAAAAGGTTGCTCACTGCTTTACCTCAGTCCGAGAATTACAACAACATTTACATAGTTTAGTTCTCATGAAATAATTTCTTTTGTTATTTTCATTTGTTCTTCGTTGTTTCTTTGGCCCCTTTTTCGTTTTTTTCTAACGCCTGCCATTTTTCTGTGCTTAAGTATCTTCCACGCATTAAAAAGTAGTCATTAGCAACAAAAATTACCTTGTTATAGCTACTTTGTAACGCAGTTCTTGATTGTTATAGTGGTTTTTTGGTCTACCTCTGCCAGTGGAAGAGACATTGTCACTTATTTACAACAGTGTACGATATGACGACGCCGCTAGCCTGGTGACATTCCATCTTCGAAAAAAGGACTGGGACGAGCTCAAGTCAAATTCAGCCAGGATGTGGATTGCCTCTAGCGACCTTCTTGCCCCAGTCATACAACGTGACACAATTTTTCTTGACGGTGATCGAGTAAAAGCAGTTGAACAGATTGATCCTGTAGATAAATTTGGTCTGTTCGCTGTGCAGACATTCGACGTTGAATTGTCCGGGGATTGTGAAATTCTAAAGGTAAATTTTTGATACCAAACCGAGAAAAAGCCTAGGAATTCGCCAAAATCTACCTATCCTGCGTGTGCAATTTCTGGGAACCAATTCCAGCTAGTTTAATGCCAAAGTTACTGATGTAGACACCACAAATTAGGCAACCAAAGACATATACCTGGCGGGTACTCGCTAAGAGTCGATTTACGTACGAATGCTGCGTACAGCAGATTCGCTCTCCCCGGGGGTACATGGGTCAGGGGGCTGGCTGCAACCTCTCTCTGGGTTTTCGCTGTTACAGTGTTATGAAAAGAGATTATTTATCCGGTGGGTAGCGTTATCCACCTTTCAAACAACTGGGCTGACACCCAGAATTATTTGCTGAGACGAAGTAGACAGAATCCCAATCCACGTGAAGTAGCGCAGCTCATTTCGAACAGCTCTAAGCTACAAAAAAAACCCCTCTAGATCTGATCATAGTTTATCAAAGGAGCTATGTCACGAAATTCGAAAGGTGCAACTGTCTCCAAATCCCGGGGGGGAGGGGACTGCCATATATGGGCTATATAGGTACGTGCCGTTGTGAAGGGTATGGTTTTCAAGCGGTTTACTCTGGGATAGGGTAAATAAATCAGAGAGTTTGGGTCTAGAATAAGGTATCATTTTCCAGAAAACTGATCAATTGGTTGACGATTTTAGTCTAGACTAGGGAAACCGGGAATTGCCACTCAAAAATCAGTAAAAAAAAAAATCGGCAAGTTTAAATTTACGCAACTCATCCTAAAAGCTACTCTAGGATAGGCGGGGGCTAGTATAGGGTAGCAAAATTCAGCTGAAATAGCACCGGTATAGACTAAGGTTTCCAAGGTCCCAGCGGCCCATCCCCACTCAAAAATTCTTGAAGAACCCACCAGGCTCCAAATTAATTAAAACATAAAAATAACATTAAAGGAATCGAAGGTTTAAATAACAGCACAACAAGTAGAAAAGAAGGCACTGATAGACAAACCTGAAGAAGATTACAACAAAATGCAATTGCCATTTTGAAACTTTGTTAGCCTCGAACATTTTATTCAAGGGTTTCATTCTTGTTGTTTGTAACGTCTGATAAAATGCTTCGGGAGAGATATTCGTTTGATACAAAGTTGTGATTTTGTCTTTTACTACTGAGTAAATGGTTGGCTTATGTCGAGTTCCCAAGTCCTTAACAAATAAAGACGCGTCATAGGCAATATTAACCCAATGAACTAGACAGCTGTGACACAGTCCCTTAAGGTGATGTTGCAATATTGTTGCGACAATGTTTTGAATGGCTACAACATTGCTCCAACATTGCAACGCTGTCCTGCCGAGTTGTCCTTAGTCTGCTACACAGCCGTTTTTAGTGTCGTCACGCAATGCTCCTCCCCACTGGAGTGGGGAGGAGCATTGCGTGACGACACTAAAAACGGCCGTGTAGCAGACTAAGTTGTCCTGTGTAGGATCACCTTTAAGGGTTCCTGCCATGAAATATTCTTTGTCTTTGTTGCTAGGTTCTAAAAGTCGAGGAAAACAGGTTTTCATACCTTGCAGAACTTGAAATTGTGGATTCGGTTCGATGTAAAGCTAAAACAATGAAGACTTGTTTTGAGCCTGTCATTTGTCCAAATAAGGTGACTATATACTTCCAAGCGGCCGAAAGGTGAGTATATGGGTTTTAAAGCACAATGAAAATATTCTCAATTTTCTCTGGTACCTCTCTTTGCCGTTTTTATCGTCCGCCCTTTCAGTTCTCTTTGCCGCTGTGTCTCTGAGGTTGGTATGTAGATGAGAGTAAAAATAGAAGCCATGACTGTTTCGCCCCAGGCCTCTCCTTAGTTATTTTAACGACGGGTAGCATATGCTCGACATCTCTTTGCCCGAATAATAATAATTAATTTTTACCATTATTCTTGCAGGGAAAAATGCATCATGCACTTTTCTTGTGCAGTTGATGAGAATTCAACGAGGTTTCAAATTTCACGAAAGCAAGGAAAAGTCACTTGCAACATTCCCAAGAGAGAAGAGGGAACTGTCGGTGAACTGGTTATTCAATGCCCAGCAACAATACCCTTTCACGTCTTACCATTATGGGATGGCAATTTGAGGGACTCAATTGCAATGTATGCATATCAATAACAGCATTTTTTAGCAAACGCACGCTGAACCTTTGTTATCGTTTTTTCTATAGCTTTTAACTCACGAAATGACCCTGGTTGAGGGTATGGTTTTACAGCTAACAATCTTTCAAAATTGCTTTTTCATCCGAGCGAACTGGGTGATGCCTCAAAAAAAAAAAGCTTTATTAAACAGAGTATTGCACAGTTTGGTCAGTTTTGAGGCGAAGTGCCTGAAGTGCTGCGCAAGTTTCATACGAGACAAAAGTTGATGCGATCCTTTTCGTACCATTCATAAGAAATGGTAAACATGCAGCGTGCAACCATCGCGTTATGGCCGGATAAACGTGGGAGGTTGCTAAGTACAAAAGGAGCGTAAAAAGGTTTTACGCGATCCCTTCTCTTCGCGGTAATATTTTCAGTTTCAAAGCACCATTATATTAGTAGTAACCAAAGGTTAGGGAGTGCAGGCGACAACGATCGGAGGTCCAAACGCTTTTGCTCCAACGCCGTGCTTTGCGCAAGTTTCACGTGACAGATGGTCAAGTTTTCGAGGGGTAAAGGTCGAAACGCGCGTGATCAAATTGCGTTTTGTGCATTCCATTCATTCTTAGTGAAAGTCCGAACGAATGCTGGCTACATACATGCGACGCATGCGTAATAACAACCTGGAGATTAGGATTGCGGTCTCCTCTTGTCGCCTGCAATAATTCATTCTGGTATAATGGTTTCATTTTGAGGGCGGGTGTCGTGACCCCAGACCCTCCCCCTGGATTTGCCAGTGATGGCACACCACTATTTTAGGAACTATTCAATTCGGCTTTTGTATAATATGAACAATTATGCAGATTAAGCGGTATGTCGGCCGAGGCTGAGAACACCCTTCAAGATCTGCTTCGTTCTTCAAAACATACGCCAAGCATGAAGTTTGACAATGTTGAACACTAGTTGGTATAAACAATTATCTACAATGAAGGAAATTTAAGCCAATCAGAAATTTAAACTGAGAAATAGTTTGAATGAGTAAAAAATATCAATTATCATACAATACAGCGTAGCATACCAGACAAGCGGACATACAAGATCATCTTGTATCATCTCTTTTGCTACTTGAGTAATTTAACTTTCTATTTTTATTTCAGAATCTGTGGTATGATGTTTCGTACCAGGCTTGACCAAGAACTGAAGATGCAAAACTCGAGTGGTTCGCCATTTTATGACCTGAGAGAGAGCATTTCAATGATTCTAAATGGGCATGTGAAAGAGCCACAGGTTCAACTAGCAAAATTCTGTGCCTTCCTTTTATCACTGTCTATTCCATGCGAGACAACTTATTCTACTGACAAATAAATAATTTCGAGACGAGGACGACTAAGAAAGAGAACGAGTCGAGTTTTTTTTCTTTTTTTAACGTTGCCAAGTCCTCACTGTATTATTAAGAAACTTCATAGGTTTGAATTACCGTTCAGCAATTGTTGCAAATAAACCAGTTCAGGCTCGCGAACACTGAAAGACCTCAAAGGTTAGATCATTATTCATAAAACCGTAAATTTCTCTTTTTCTGTTGTACCCTCTAAATATTGCCTGTTTCCTTTCCATTTCCTGAAAGACTCCCAAGGTTTATTGTATTGAAGAACTTGGGACTATTCAAGAACCATACCAAACACCGGACAACCTAGCAAAGAAAAGAGGATTTATCCTCAAAGTACTGGGATTGTACAAATGGAAGAACGTGCCTGTCGCCAAAGTTATCTTCTATGACTGTGAAAAGTATGCTCACCAGATTTGTGATGAAAGCACAGGCTCACGAGTTATGAGCTCCTTCTGGTCTGTGACTTGGTTAAGCAAGGTGGAGAGAATTCTCGCTAACCAACAGGTGGGTTGCGGTATAAGATTTGTACCCCTAACTTAGTAAATAAGTTTTTACTCGAAATTCTTCTTACTGCATTGGGGCTACGCCTCGTGCAATATTTGAGTTTCTCGTTCATGTCTTTATTTGCCGGTGAAACATTTAGTTCAGTCACTGACTCTTCATTACTGCACACAAATGGGTTCAGGCTAAGAAGGGGATGTGGAATTAGCTTCCCTCAAGATTAATGGTACCCTGATAGCAGAGTCGCTTCGATCTTTCCTAGATAGGTCGGGAAAAATATCCAGGAAGATCGAAGGAGACTCTGTTTGCGGGGTAGATTGTAGAATCCAGCAACTTGTGTAGTGTCGGATCGGGGTGCGGATTAAACGAACCAAACACCATCCGGCATGCTGAATGGGAAGTTTCGATTTTCTGCAAAGTGTGAAAAGCACCTGCTGAGCCTAAACAAACGCAAATTTTGTGTACCAAATCAAGGGAAGCTTCGCACCTTAAAAGCTCTCTTTCCATCTCCCATTTTACTGTGGGCCAACACTTACTTACTTACACCAACACTTTCACAGGAGAAGAGCTTGTTTCGTAAGTTGTTGTACACAAATGCAGCTAGAGTTACTCAGGATAATGGTTCTGATGTGTGGAAGGATTCATTTGTTTGTCCTCTATTTCCCAGAGAACGTACAGTATTCCAGTCTGGTGGTAAGTTTAAATAAGGCTAGGAACCAGAAGATTGTTCACAATCCCTTAGTCTTTCGTAGGATCTTCGGGATCAAGCAACTCCCCTTAAGTGTACTGAGTCTAGCCTGGGGACGAGTATCAAATCTATTTAACGGGAGGGGACGGTTTGGAAGGAGGAGAGAAATAGATTTTTTCCCCCTCCCTTCCCGTCCCACTGCTAAGAACCCTGGGACTCGCCTCCTTGGTACACTTGAAACCAACGCAAAACGTTCGATCTCGACTATCTTACGGGATAATAGGAGACTGTAAACAGTCTACGGAGTCAGCACTATTCTGTGCTCTTTGAGTGCTTGATGACTGTGTAGCCTTTCAGGGAAATTAAAGTTTTCGAAACATTTCATTCATATTTTAAAAGGCGAAGTAAGGAAATACCTTGAACATTTGTTGCTTTCTAGTGTCAGTTCTGTTATTGAAACAAAAAGAGTAAACATTTCAATTTAATCATGATTCTAACTGCAATATTTTCTCCTTGCGTCACAGAAAATTTGGAGGAGCTCATGCGGAAACTTTCCTCCAGTCATTTGTATAATACTGCGGCAAGACCTGCTGAACACGAAGTTTCCCCAGACGACCCCTTTGAGTTCCGTACTGGCTTGTTACAGGGTGGAATGGACCCCTTTTTCACAGAGCCAGATCGAGGATCTAATTTTGGCTTTCCGCGCTGGGCACCTCCTCTTGAGGAACCAGAATGTGCTTTTTGCCATTCGAACACAGGCGATCTTAAGAGATGTTTGGGCTGCAAGAAAGTGTTCTACTGCGGAAAGCAATGTCAAACACAGCACTGGAAAGAGCACAAGAAGAGATGCCAAAAATAAGTAGTTTATAGGGCACTAAACTCTGCTCATTGTTGCCCATAAGAAAGGAAATAATTATTTTTGAATTCATAGGTAGTGAACAGAAACAACGAAGCTATATTTGGAGAAACAACCTCACCAGCGAGAGTCAAAGAGTTTACGGACTCGCTTATTTAGGAAATAACGTCAATTTAGTTCATTTAAGTGTATTAGTGGGTATGACAATTTTAGAGAGATTAGGTCTAAAAACGGGCATAGGTTTGGCTCATCATGGTCTGAACTTAGGTCGGGAATCATCCCGAGCCGTCCTAACAAAATCTTTCCATACGGCCTGATCGAGCATGGCACCTCTTTGCGTGTAATCGCTGACTCGTCCTCAGTCTTCTCGCAGTCTCCTATTAAAGCGCGAGGGGTGATGGGAAGAAAGGTAGAGGAGAGAGGCTAGGGTCGAGACAGGTGTGATCGTATTTGTCTCTCAATACTATTAAATAATATGATAAAAAATTGTTGAACATTATGTTGACTTCACTTGGCCAAGGTAATTATTTCGCAAACCGAGCACAACAGTTTCAGAACCGGTTGGGAGTTTGGAGGGCAGGTTTGAATGGTGTTGAAAATGGCGTGTTTTGATCTGAAACAGGGTCAGGATTCGGAGAATTGGGTGGCACTAGCTTGCGCGGCAGGCTCAAAAAAGAGGTGGAAGAGGGAGAGTGTTTTCCCCAACGTTATCTTTTAAGGTTTCGACTCATTTCTCACCACAAAACTGGGACAACGCCTCGGTTATTTTAACATACAACATGTAATGCGCCTTGATAAAGGATCAGCTCTTTCTAACCCTGTCTGCGCGCAACGAAACGGCTTTGTTGCCATCATGAACCTAAACTGTCACGTTTTCAGTCACTTCCCGGCACGTGCCTAGGTGAGAACAAGTCCTATCATGAAGTGCACCTCTTTTCCTTCACGGCTTTCCAGACTTATCTCGCCATATTTCCTTAAGTCACAACTTCCATTTTGTAACCATTATGAACCCTTTTTCCGGCCAAGGATCTTTGCCTCACAGATTTTATTTTCCCGCCGCCTGGTCTAGCCCCACAGCGTCCATTTCGCGCCATCAAGAACCTCAGAGTCGCTTACCACCAAAGGTAATGGCAATTCACGCACACTCCATAGCCAGGTATTATCTTGCACAGACCAGTCAAAATCGAACCCACTTTCTCCAGCTTTACACAGGAATCTATGCGCTCTAGTTAAAGCGGTCCGTATTCATATCCCTCGGTACTGCTAAAAAGAGGAATAGAATGACAATAAACTCAATTACATACATAAGCGAAGTGATGTTTGACTATACGGAAAAAATAAAACAAAAAATAAAAAAACAAACAAACAATCACCCTTTAGGTTCCTGCCAGACGTTCTGAAAGTCTGTACAAGTATAGGTTCCTGCTTGCGAGAACGGTTGTCGAAACAGCAGTTGCAATTGAAAATGACGAATAAGGAAGAGGAACAATTTGAATTACAGCCACTAATAGATTGTCGTACCTGTCGTTAGAATGTCTGCTACTCACATCGAGGTCTTCTCTGGGCCATTCACCGGAACCGGAAATGCCCTAATGAAAAAAGGTGCAGTCATCATAAATATTCCAACTTCGCGCGCTATGTGGAATTCTGGAAGCGCATTGGCTAACTGGGGTTGGGGTGGAGCATTGAAATTTGGCTTACCTTGATTATGCACAAAAGACGGATGAATTAAAAAACTTTGTACTAATTTGCTAACCTGTCCGTAGAAATCAGGCTCGTCAGGATCTCTCCTAAACCTTGGAGCGTCTACAGAATTTATTCCCCCTTTTCTTGCACCTGTATAGATATAAAAGATTTATTTCATTTATCATTAACACTCATTTCTTTCACAGGAACATATGAACCCACAACTGACCTGCTCCCAACGTCAGTGGTTTCATAGCTCAGTTGGTAGAGCATCGCACCGGTAAATCACGAGGTCACGGGTTCAAACACCGTTGAAGTCCTAAATTTTTTTCAGGCTTCTTTTCGCAATTGCATAAATTGCGTTCACAGCGACGATTTCAAGCATTCATCTAACTACTAGTAATAACCAAAGGTTACGGAGTGGGGCGACAATAATAGAGGTCAAAACTCTTTTGCTCCATCACTCTGCTTGGCGTAAGTTTCACGTGGGGGATAGTCAAAACACGCGTGATCAGATTACAAGTGATAGAGGGTCCAAACGCGCGTGATCAAATTGCGTTCTGTGCATTTCATTCATTCTTAGTGGAAGTCCAAACGAATGCTGGCTACATACATGCGACGCATGCGTAATAACAACCTGGAGATTAGGATTGCGGGCTCCTGTTGTCGCCATCCTTTAGACTTGTCACTGTCATTATCACAAAAAGTTGGAGATTAAACCACAAAGTACACACAAGTCACCCAACTTGGCGACACACGCACAGGACACTCAGTGTAACAGACTTACAGGAGCCACAAAGCAGCGACGCACACATTGGGTACCCAAAATAGCGATGTCCCCAACGGAGGCGTACTGTCGCACATACAGAGGTCAAGCACAAACACAGGATAAAAAAAGTAACGATGATAACACAGGCGTTTCAAAGATAATTTTGTTACTTGTAAAATTAGCGCTATTCGTATTCAACGTATGTTCTTTATGAACTGGAGCTCCGCTTCTACGTTTGCCCTATTGTACGTATTTACCTATATCTCTGGAAACAGTGTTGACCATTGACTGCATGGCTTCGCCAATGAGACTCGCTGATAGGAAGAGATCGTTGTGAACGTCCACCTGCATGTCTGAATAACAAGAGTAAGGGTTAGAGAAAGATACTGCAAATCAAATGAAGCTACTGAGTAGTACTTTCTTTTGGTAGCGTTTTTGCTACGAAAAGGTAGTTCTAACTTTTGATTCCGTGGATGAAATCCTAAAATGCGACTATTCAAGAAAGATAATGAGAAGAACCTAACTATGGTGCTGTTAGCCTGTGTAGCATGGAGGTTTTTGTCGGCGAGCAAACAAGCTCAGGCGGGTGAGGGCAGTGAAGCCGCTAGGAGATTGGGGCGGGAGCAACGAGAAACCTTTCGAGTCTGTGATTGAAATCCTGAGGTGTGGCCATTTAACTGAAAGCTACTGAGCAGTACTTTCCCTTGGTGCTCGTCTTTATCATGGTGTACAAGGTGGTTATTACTTTTGAGTCTGTCGATGGAATCCTTAAGTGTGACTTTTTACTGGTCGACTATAAATTCTCTTCAACTGAAAGTTTTCAAATCTATGTTGTGGTCATTCTTTCAGAAGAGACAAAAGTAAACAAAGGTATAAAATACCAGAATACATGTCCATGGGAAAGGCAGCGGTCATTCTATCCACAATATTACTCAACTCCATGCCTTCATACGTCGAGCTGACCGGCCGGTCTAACAACCCTAACTCAGCAGCCGTTTTAGGAACAAAAGGACCAGTCAATGATGTCGCGCTTGTATTCGGCGAGTTCCCCCGGATATCACCACTGTGCGGTTGTATTAAGGGGTTTCGCCAAGGAGGGGACACGCCAGGCGTCAATGAGTACTGTGCGGGGTAGGCTGGTACTGGAGGACCAGGCGTTAGGAAGGTGTTTTGCGGAATCGAAGAGTGGGTGAGAATGTGAGGCGATGAAATTCCTGATACATAAGTAGTTTGCTGAGGAACGCGGGAAACGCTTAGAGTCGGCGTATTGTGGTTCGTCTGGGGAGCTACACTTGTGGCTTCCGCTACAGTTCGACTTGAGCGCGCAGGAGGGGAAGGCTGGACTACTGATTTCATTGCAGAGGAAACTGGTTGTGGGAGATCACCCTAAAAAACAAGAGCAAATACTTTTAAGTAAACATTCATGCATGCACGCCATCACCTGTCTTCCATAACTATTTTTATGATTTCTATGATGGTAAGAAATGCGGTTAAGCGTAAATTATCAACAACCAATATTGCATAGGGAAGTCAAGATGCGTTAACCATGTACCTACAACGAAATTGCCATCTTTCAACGAAAAGTACTTTGGTGAAGAGCGCAATGCTCAACAATAGAGCAACAGAAGATTAAAATTAGATAATTTTTCCATTAATTAAACGATTCAATGCCACGCAAGAGGTTATTTTAAAATATTAAAATAAGATTTTTTTTTTGCATTAATTATAGTTGTTAACAAAGAGTTATTTGAATAAAATTGCAAATACCATTTTCCTTACTCTACAGCCACAACGTTACATTTCCTTGTTTTCAGACAGAACTACCGTTACTCCAAAAAGCGAGTAATATCTGTTTGAAAATCACAGCATTTTCAAATTTGAAAACGCAGAAAGCCATACGATCGGGCTCTTCCTCGCCGTTTTAATATCTACATTTATAGATTAACAATCTTACTTGTCGCGAGGTTTGAATATTCTTTAGGACTAAATGGAATATTACCTCAACAATATAAGCTGGTAACTTAATAGATTTAAAGCTTAAAAGTAATACCTCTACGATGTATAGCTCTCTTACAGGATAGGACAAAATTCCAACGCCTTCTTTTACAATATTTTTAGTTTAGACGATGTGCTGTTATAGGAAGATTGCTAAGCAGAAGCACAAGCAATATTTATAAGTTCAGTGTTGAAAACAGCTTAACTGAATACACTGAATACGATCGCAGTTATATATAAATAAAATATAACTTATTTTTACACTTCTGAATTCCTCCTTAAATAATTAATAACAAAAGAAAGCGTTAATAAGCAATACGGTTCAAGAACATCTAAATCTCACCAGTATTAAAACAATGAATAAACATTAAGGACGGCTATGAAGTTGACTAATAAACCCCAAAGATCGCTCGTACCCTATAGATTTTTCTTTTGCCTAGGAATTGCCTTATACCCTACTGATAACTCTTAACTATAACTCTCTTTTTAATAATTGCGAGGCTGTGGTGGACATGAACAACTATTTTTTAGCATAAGACCAACATGGCATGCATCTGAAAAGTAGGAAATTGTATCAAAACGAAGCTTAACCTGAGCCTAACGTCTAATAAAAACCATGGCTGTTGAATAACTGCATAAAAGTGGAAAGGCAAGGTGTAAAATAGAAATAAAACAAAAAGAAGACAAAAAAGAAATGTGCAGTACCGTAGGTGATTTGGTTTCAGCGTCTAAAAGTAACTTTGCTCTGCGGTCACGCGCGTACACTGCTTTCATTTTCTCTTCTTCTTCGATAAGACTAGCGAGGGTGCGCTCGTCCTAAGGTAAACAAATGAAGCCACACCACGAGTTTTAAGGGAGTTTAGATTTTAATGATTTAAGAACTTTACAACCAAAAGTTAAAGTAATTTAATGGAAATTATCAAATTCATCATTTAGGCAGCTGCTTAAAAGGCGGAGAGGAAAAAATGCGAGAGAATTCGAGAGCGAAGCATGGTGTTACGAAGTAGGGAGATCCTCAGGAAAAAGCTTGAGTAGGAATATACAGGGGAAGGAGGCAGCAGGGGAAATGAGTTCCAAAGGCAAATTACACGGGGAGGAAGTTTCTAAAGAATGACCACAAAGCAAAAGGGAAATCGCGAGGGGAAGATCTGACAAGGTGCGGGGAGAAAGAAAATTCCCAAGGGGAACCACACCCGGGTGGGGAGTTCCTCTAGGTGACCGGACCGGAAAAGCAGATCCCAACGAATACTGAACTCACAAGAGTTCCGAGGTTAGCCTCTCACCTCCTTCGCCCGATATCATGTCTTTCTCTCGAACTTCTTTCGCGAATTCATTATAACAGTTACAAGTTTAACGGTTTAGTTTTTTTTTTTAAGTTCACTGAGATGGTCCAATTTACATATCTGTTTAGTTAAGCGGTCGTTATGAAGGTTACGTGCAGTTGATTTTGTTTACGTAAATTTAAATTTTGGAACTTGAACCTTTTTTGCTTCCATTTCTAAGAGTCCGAACAGTATTAACAAATCGTTAAGAGCTTTAAATTATTAACCGTTCTAGCTAACAGCAATAATCACGGCATTAAATTTACAATTTGTAGTTTATCTCTCCAGCCCGAGCGGATGCGAAGGAGACTAGCAAAACCCACAAAATCTCCTACATTCTCTCAGAAAAACCGACCATTCTTTACACTCTAGTGGAGAGTTTTTTTTACTGAACTAAGCACCAGAAATAAATCATGTGACTGCTTTCGTCATGTACTACTACGCTTTGCGAGTGAGCTGACAAAACTCATGCCACTTTCTCAACCAATCAGAAGCTAGATGAAAACTGGTCGTGACTTGCTTGAGCATTTTCCCGCGCTTGGCGCCCATTTCATGCCTCACACATTCTGATTGACTGATCAAATTGTTTAAGTTTGATGCGATTGGCGAGAGCAATTACCCTCGTTTTCGTTTTGACAATAACGCGAGTTCCCCTATTTTGAAAGAAATGAGACTGCAATAACTGCCACGAGAATACAACTAGACCTCGACTATTGCTCTTCATGCTAACAAGTTGTCTCTCAGAGCCCTTTCCTATATACATGTACAGTAAGTCTTTATTCTTCATTGACAAAATAACTTAAACCCAATGTTGCGAGCGTCGCAGTTCAATCTGTGTCTGTACCTGCTGTAGAAGGATCCTCAAACGATGGAGCTGAACTTGCAGCTGATAATTATGCTCCTCGAGGACCTCCTCACGTGCCTCTAATCGTTCCCTCTGATGACGTAAGAAGGCCTCTTTGACGGGCTCTTGAACAGCAGGCACGATACTCTGTTCGCTTTCATTGTGGCGCTGTAACTGGTGAATAGTGTTAATCTCGCCCTGCAATGCTCTGTAAAAAAAAAACAAAAACAAAAAACAAACAAAACAAAAAACAATCGAAAAGACGTTGAATGCTTTTCAATTCCAAGGCTAAATGGCACCTTTAACTTAGTTTTACATGATATAAAAATAAAATTGCAGAAAAACACGCCTATCAACCATCATTAATCTTTGTTTTCTCCAATCCCACCGGTTTCCCTACTTATTCCAATTCTATAATGTCTCAAATGAGCCAATTCCGTTTAATTAATAAAGTCTAAAATACCTGTTGTCATCTTCCAATCTGGCGATCAGATCTTCCAGATCCTGCTTCTCCTGGCTGTCCAAGTCTCTCGCCATCTGAGAGACATCAGGAGACTAAAAACAAGATATACAGAAGACTTTTTTTTAAAAAAGTGTCTGAGCACATGGGTACCAAGCTAAGATACGTACGGACTACGTCTGAGGGCGGCTCGCCATGGCAAAACAAAACCAATAAATAAACAACGATGACATTTTTAGTTGCTGGAAGCGCTATTTTAAGATGAGCGCCTTCACTAGTACTAAATCTCCCTTATGAAATAATTATGGTTCAATTTTTAAATTTGTTGAACAACCCTGAAATGCTGTTTGACCATTTAAATAAACTGCTAATTCATGCACAAAAATAGCAAAGCGAATTCTGAATATGAGATCATTTCGCTTCTGAATTTCGTGAAACGCTTATAATATGGGCAAATGGCTGCAAACAAAAGTATTCAAGCGCTAAGCTAGTCTCCTTCACAGCCGTTTTTAGCGTTACCACGCAACGCTCTGACTGCACGACGACCCTAAAACCGGCTGCGAAGGAGACTAGCGCTAAGCATCAGCTTTTGAATTTATTTATGGTGACCAACATTCTTCATTTCGTGGTTGCGCATGAGTACTGAGTGGTGTTGTGTCGTATACCTCCAAGGGAATTTTTGGGGGACGAAATTTGTACCCAGTTTCCTGGTGCGTAACGTCGTAATAGCCAATGAAATGACATAGCGTCCCCAAAACATTCCCATAAAGCAATTCGAAACGAAAAAGACCATGACCCAGTTCCACCAGCAAACTCAAATTAACCAATAACAAAACTCGAGGCTTCGCCGCTCGTGTCTTCGGCCCTTGGCCAAAGACGTGTCGGCCGACGAAGCTTCTCGTCGCACACGAGAAAGTAACCTCATTTACCGTTGAATCTGGTTGACCAGTCAAGCTGAAAAAAATAACAAAGTAAACATTACTTTCCTTACAAGATTAGAAACGCACTTAATACGTACTTTATTTGAGAGTCAATGTGCTTAGCAAGAAAGTACTAAGTGAGGACACCATGTCGTCTCCTACTTAAGACCGGGGACCGCCATTTTACGTGGTCATCCGAGCAAAACTAAGGTCTACCCGTTTGTGGGGCGCAGACAGCAGTACCTTCATTTCTCAGTTATTTTAAGACCCTGAGTATTGTTCCAGCCGTGGTTATCGAACCCGCCACCTCCCGCTTTGCAGTGAATCCTCCCGGGTAAGACGGATGGACGGGATGTTCAGCCCCTAAAGAGACCATCTGGGTGTGGCTTAAGCAAATTTTGACCCCTAAAAGAGACCATATACGACATGAATTTTAATGATATAAAGACCCCGGCATTGTAGTTTTTTAAAAGCTTGTCATAAATCTCAAGTTCTTCGCAGAACCCTAAACGAGACCTTGGCGGCAAAATATTGACGCTTTGCCCGGAACACCCTAAGCGAGACCAAAATCCAAAATTTACACTCCTCCCCGTCTGCAGGATTCTCTCACTGTTCAGTGAGCTTGTAAGCTTTCTCCCCGGCAGGCAACTCAGTTAGGGAACCCTGTTTATGAAGTTCTTTCTCGGGCATACAGGTGTTTATGAAGTTGGGGTTACAGGTGTGCGACGCTTCACGGATTTGTCTAAAGCTGAATGATTAATCATCTTTAATGGCTTTAACCCGGACTTTTCTACTTTTTTTAACTATTATTTTCTTAATCACTCAACATTCATTGATCAGCCTTTCCGGACCCTTTCCATGTATATCTAAAGATGAAGTAGCAAATTACCTCTTAGCATAATGCCTTATAAGACGGTGTTCATCATTCCTGTCGGTAGTTAAAAAGAAAAAAAAAACACGAATAAACGTTAATGGCAATAAGGAATGTCAGTCAATGGACCATACAAATAGCTTTACAACAAAGAAGGATCTGTGTTGGAGAGAGAAAAAAAGGCAGAAAAAGGACTCAAGAACCAACTCTAAAAAGATGTCTGTCTTAGGCAGATGTTCATTAAGAGCGAAATGACAGTTTAATTCTCTCGTATCAATACTGTACACCTCAAAACATGCTGGTCACAGTAATTTACTTTTACAGTTTTCAGCTCATTGCGTGCTAATTCGCACTGGGTCATTCAAATTCAAACTCCAACCAATTTGCTTGGTCATATACGTCATAACTTGCTGCTGATAGTTGACAGGTGTAAGATTGAAAAAAGCTGCAGTGAAACTTAGTTAATGCAAGAAAACAAAATAGCTACCCTCTATCTAAAAACATTTTCAGTGGATTGATTATTAGCTTAGGAACACAGCTGCCTCTCACCTCACCCTACTGCAGGCACTGCTGGGAGGGGGTGGGGGGGGGGTGAGACAAACAACTAAAACTGGAAGGTATTAGAGGAACGGCATTTGTACTATTCCAGATATTGCAATCAGCAAGAGTACAATTCATGACATTCTTACTTGACAGGTCTTGTTCTAACTGGCTGCGCATATGTTGGTTCTTCATCTTCTTCTCTTAACTCATTTTGTGGCAGTCTGAAAACACATGAACTTGAACTTGGAAGAAGATATAAACAGGCCTACCAAATATCACTTTAAATCAATGGGGCGCACTGTGTATTAAGGTCTTCGGGAACCACAAGAGAAAATGTCATTTATACTGTTTCTTCTTCCATGTGCAAGAAGAAGAATGGCACTTAGGGCCTGTTTACATGGAAGTGGGGGACCCCAGGTAGGTGAGGTAACCTGCTCAGGTGGGGTAACCCACCTGTCCATATAATCTCTCATTTTAATTTGATCACGTTTACATGATAGGTGGGGTGACCCGCCACATGATACCTCACCTATCTAGGGTCCCCTACCTCCATGTAAGCAGGCACTAAGACTGAAACTAGCATAACAATAATTATTAAAACTTTAGGTAAACAAAGTAATGCACACCTTGCTGTGTGTCCTTCCGGTTTTTTGCGTGTTTCAGGGAGACCTTTCCTTGGAGTACCGGCATCTATGGAATCCCTGCAATTTAAACATCACATTTATTTCTTTCATTTAAGCGACAAAGTCCCTGATGCCTATCCCCTAAATAGACTGACTGGTAATTAAGATAATGCCATGACCTTACAACTTCAATTCTTGGTCAAACATTAACTTGATAAGCCACCTCAGTCAGTTTAAAACTGCCGTGAAATCAAAATCAAAGTACCACTCTTACATCCCACATGTACTAACCGATCAAGAAACGCAGAGAAATTCAAATAAACCAATCAGATCTCGAGGCAATAACATGCACTTTGTTACCAACACCGAAAACTGGGAAAATGCATGAAAGCAAGTCTCAATTGACTTCACTTTGATCGGTTGAGAAAGTGGCGTGAGGGTTCTTTGACCCAATCACAAACTTGAAACTTACTCATCCTCTTCCTCGGATGGTGGAGCTTCCTCCATTTCAATTGGAATAAACCTTCCTTTTGAGGGATGTTGTGGAGCCTTTTTCTTCTTCTTACTCACTTTGTTCCGCATCACTTTGGCAAAATCTTTGATATCTTCCTTTTGCGTTGACTGTTTGAAATTTAAACAAAATTAAAATGTATATTAAAGATGAAACAACAACAACATGATATTAATTTTGAGGAGGACTCGGAAAAAAAATCCGAGTCCCAGATGGGATTTGAACCCACGACCCTCCGTGATCTAGTCAGATGCTCTAACCACTTGAGCTACTGGAGACTCTATGGTGAGCAAGGGCCAATTTGTGGGTCTCGACTGGAACCGCATCACGCGGCTACACAGCCAAGTAATGACTAGCACACAAGAACTCACTAACAGAATCGCGCTGTTACCTTAAAGCATATCCAAGATGCGGCCAACCAACCTCCAAAAAAATTAAAATGCTTAGTTTTTTTCATCCTGCGTCAGTGCCTGGATCATCGAAACACCCATTTACATTTGTAAAAATTGAAGCTCATGTTTGAACTGGGGGGAAGCAGCACGGGGGAAGGGGAGAATCATATAGCATCATAAGATCGTACCACTAGACAGTATTCTTGAGTGGGGTGTCCAATCTTGTGTTGCTTATTTACACGACCCAACCAGAAACATCCCTGTAAAATAAACAAAGAACAAACATATTAGAAAGTTCAAAGGCAGTTGGTTTGCAAAAAATCTGAAGGAGGACTTCAATAAGTGTCAAAAGTACCATATTATCATGATTAGGTTTTGTGCATCATCAGAGTTTCTGATTGGCTTAAAAGTCTTTTGCCATTTTCTTGGCCAATTAGGAGTAAGCCAAAGACCTGGTCGCAAGTGTTTTCCCACGCTTAGCATCAATGGACAGTATGTGTTATTCTTCTAGTTTTGATTGGTTCATTTTGTCTGTGGCTGTTGTGATGGGCTAATCACTTTGGATTTGTCTTCATTGTTCTAGCCAATAAACATGACATAAACTTTCAAACTTAAACAAACAAGAATTACTGTAAATTGTTATCTAACATAAAGAGACAAACATGTCTCCAATTATTTCCCATTTTTTAAGAGCATTCTCTCACCTGACAAAGATCAAAGTTGAAGCACTTCAAGCATCGATATCTGGTGGTGGATTTGAACAAACATTGTACATTAGTTTTTCATAAACATAGACAGAGTTTCATGAACACATACAGTAAAAGTAAGGTCACTCCATCTCACCTGAAGCCAACAATAGGGTACATCTTGCAAACATTACATTTGGCCTCGTGTTTAACTGAAAGGAAACAACATCTCTGTTACATGCCACTGCTAACAAGCGAGTTTGAACAAGACACATTCTGAAATCTACATCATATGCCTCCTGTTGTTTAGTATTCCCCGCCCCTGGAACTTCTTTATTGGCACAAAGTTGTGTTTTTAGAGATAGGTTAAGGTTACAATGTATTCTTCCATGGCACAGAAGGGTCCCACATGCAAATTAGAAATGTTGCTGCAAATTAAAAATAGTACATGCAAATTAAAAATTGTACATGCAAACTAAAAATATTACCTGCAAATTAAATAATGTACATGGAAACTAAAAATTGTGCTGCAAATTAAAAATGAAAAGTCCTGCACACGCAGTATGAGTGACGAGGACCTGGTCCGAGCCGTGCGACCTGGCCTTACAGTCGTCAGCCCATTCATGTTTCATGTTTGTAATATTTTTAGTTTGCATGTACAATTTTTAATTTGCATGTCCTATTTTTAATTTGCAGGTAAAATTTTTAGTTTGCAGCAACATTTTTCATTTGCATGTGTGACCCTTCTGGGCCACCGTACTCTGGGACTGCCTACAAAAATTAATTATCTGTTTACCAAAGATCTCATATGGGCAGAAGCTGTCAACACATATACATCCCAAAGTTTGTATGGCTTTGCAAACTTAAGCTTATCAGCATGGCATAATGCAATGTTTATGTGTAAATTGAAGTGAGAGGATAAAAAGTATTACAAACAAATAGGAAATGGGAACCTGTTTCTGACACAGCTAATCTATGAAGCGTAGGAAGCCATACAATCGTTTGAGGTTCAGCAATCATCCATTCAATAAACTCCTCAATGGACACTATTTCTGGAATTGACACCTGGATTAAGGCAAAGTTATCACAAAAATGTTACTAACAGACAGCATAAATACAAATAAAATAAATTGTACTGCCAGTCTGCAAAAAAATGTCTTTAAGTCTTTAGATGCATTTAGGTAAAGGTTTTTGTGCATGTGATTTCATGCAAGGAAAGAAAAGTTTCCAGCATTTTGTGAGAAAAGAAACCCTTCAATCAGGTTTGTCTTACTGCTTGCATGAAAATAAAAAATCAGCAGATACATTTGGTGACCCTCAATTGTGGTCTTAATAAAGGGTACGTACTACTAAGGGCTTCATGTATATCACCACAGTTATAAACTTACCCTTTCAAAACAGTTTCGCACAGCTGGCTCAACACTAGATCCACTGAAGGCTGCACTCTCGTAGATATACTTTGGAATCTACCAGGAATTTAAGTGAGAACTTAGTATATAGGTGTGTCAAGTTTGACTTTGTATGTAATTCTTTATTTCTTACCAGAATCATCTGTTGCAGGAACAATTTAAGCCTTTTGCTATCCAAAAATCCTTGATTGTTACAAAGTTGTAAGAACAAGTCTTTAAACCAAAAAAAGAAAAAAAAAATGATAAATATGATCAGCACAAACATGCACTGTTACAGGCAACAAACTATATCAATCTTACATGCACTTTGATGAAAAGAAACTTACATCTGTACTTCTCCTGCACTTTCTCAGAACACATCACAACAAGACCAATTTTAAATGAAAGAATTGGCACATAACCCAGTCTTCCCCTGTTGTCACAAATAAAGAAAAAAATAATAAATATTATTTAAAGATGCCCAGTATCATGGCTGACACTAAGATTTCAAGTTGCTGCTTCAATGCAATACATGTATAAAGGCAGAAAATTGACCAGCAAGGATATTCATTTGGTTAATAGTTAGCTGGGGAAAATCCCCAGCTCCCAACCCTTAGTGAGAGTCTTGGACAACATTATCCATTGTTAGGTCATTTACTATATTTGTCAGTCATTTGCAAATTAAAGAAGGAAGAACATTCACTGACAGAGAAACGAGGCTATGGAGATAAAATTAATAAAGATAATGTACAGATCTTTCTGATTTTAGGAAAGCTTTTGTTCCTTTGAAGTCTGATATGTCAGTCTTCCCTTTGCCCCACCCCCTTGAGAGGGTCAACTGTTTGGGGAGTTAAGGAGAGAATATCTCTGATATGCTATGCTGTGCACAGCATCTCAATAATTTGTTTAGGGGCAGAGAACACCTGCTTTAGTCATACAAGAAGGAAGACTGAACTGTATAAAGTGGCTTAGACAAAAAACAACTTAACAACTATAAAAGAGAGAGGTAGGTAGAAAGGTGAAAAGATGTTAAAAAATTAGTTTATAACGTGAAAAGTGATACTACCGTAAAATTCCGAAAATAAGCCCCTCCATGTATAAGCCCCTCCAAAAATAAGCCCCCTGGAGCTTGTACTTGGAAAATTGCTCTCAAATACAAAGTAAAACAAAGCAAAAACGGTAAATTTACTTCCAACTATGAGGCTAACCCAATCGGGTGTGAAACGCAAATTTCCATCTGTAGATAAGCCCCTCCAAAAATAAGCCCCTCAAAAAGGGCCTTTGAGAAATATAAGCCCAGGGGCTTATTTTCGGAATTTTATGGTATATTAGTAATAGTATACTTTAATTTATTAGCCTGCAAATATAACTGCTTCTCATTACTCACTCCCTCATGATGTTTTGTGAAAGAGAAACAAAACATCCCTTATAGAGGTAAACAATAAGGATGGCTGTTTTTGCATGCTGACATTAAATTCATATTGTACTCACGGATCATAGACATTAAGAATCCAGTTCAAAACCAGTTCACTTGCAAGAGATACATCAATGCGATTAGTGCCACGAACCCCAGACTGGTTTTCAAAGACTGCAGTAATTATTGTCATCAATTCTTCTACAGACAGGTTTCCGTCAACAAAGCCGTCTTTGATGCCATTGCCATCAAAGGTTGATTTGATGGCATGTAGACCAACCATGTATACTAATCAAAATATAGAACAATAATAAAAAAAATTAGAGAATTGATTAAGTCATCTCAACTTTTACATAGTGTAGGTAAATTAAAAAATAAAACTGAAGAAGAATGGACTAGTAATTTAACAATTAAATTCATCATTCTGTAGCAATTACTAATAAAAGAAAGATTCCTCTGAAATCAGTGAATAAATTAATGATGACAGAGATTTAGTGAGAAACTTGGGGATCCAAACTTTTTTTTTAGAGGGGTCAGCTCTTGCTCTACTTCAACAATCTTTTTTTTTTTTTTTTTTGCAGAATACCAGTCGTATTAGAAAACCGCATGTCACTCATTGTGCTTTAAATTAAACTGTCTAGTTTCCTTATCTTACAAAATTATGTCCTTTTCTTTTCCAATGATTTAAAATTTTGTCATATTATTTAATCACTTACATTGTGTTTTCTTTTGGATGGCTCTCAGTTTCATGGCTGTGCGGTAAGCAGCATACTTGATATTATTTAAACTCTCTACAGATAAATTAGAAAAAAATCATTTATTATACATGAAGCTACCGTAAAACTCCGAAAATAAGCCTCGGGGCTTATATTTTTCAAAGACCCTTTTTGAGGGGCTTATTTTTGGAGGAGCTTATATTCAGAGGGGCTTATGTACGGAGGGAAATTTGCATTTCAAAATTGATTGGGCTAGCTTCTAGTTGGAAGGAAATTTACTGTTTTTGCTTTGTTTTACTTAATATTAGGGGCAATTTCCCAAGTACAAGCCCCCAGGAGGTTATATTCAGAGGGGGGATTAAATGAAGGGTTTTTTGCATTACAAATTTGGGGGGCTTATATTTGGAGGGGCTTATACATGGAGGGGCCTATTTTCGGAATTTTACGGTATGTTATCAAACTTATCCGGAAGCCAGGATCTGCTTAGAGTACAAACGTACTAAGCTAATGTAACAGGAGATAATATACAAGGGAACTTTCAGCCTGGATCAAAATTAATACCTATTTCTTCCAATAAACTGATCATGTCTGGGTGATCCCAGTGAGTTCTTTCTGTTTCATGGCTGTAGCAAGAAAATAGTGAGATTATTCATTAGGTACAGCTTATTACAAATATATTCACAGTGTATTATAATTTTCTAGTTTACTGAGATTACCTTCAAATTTGCTTCCAGTCCCCCTAGACACAATAACAATAGCCTGAGAGCGAGCTCTCCAGGTGCACTGGCGGCAGAGCAGGAAAAGGAAGGAGAGCTTACAACTTGACTTCTACCTTCAATTCTCCCGTGGCTCCCCATCAACTGAGCTGTCAGATTTCCACCAATCAGTGCCAAGCGGAAACAAGCGCGAATGTAAACAAACATTGAAAAACAGATGCCAATTAAGGGTGATGACATCATTACTAATGTCATCTCCAACAATCAGCATTTCGCATCAACTTTTTCGATGCAGATATTCAAATTCCAGAGATGTAGTTCCAAGCTCTCTTTCCTCTTCCCGCCCTGCCGTCACAGTGCCCCAGAGAGCTTGCTCGCAGGCTACGATCATGATAACATGAATTTTAGACTGTACTTCATGTGCATCAGATCAGTGATCTGTCAATACACTCTTGGAACAGTAAAATGTAATTTGATACACATTTGTTCTCAGGGAAGGGGAAACTTAAAGTGGCTTGAGCTCTGAAATATTATCACACACCCACTGGGTTTACGCTTTCAATTCCCCCAGCCCTGACAGGTGCAATAAATAGTTCAATGATAATAGTGCGTTCAACAGTTAAATTTTATTATTATTCATTCAAAATATTTCCCCGATTCTGATTGGCTAAAAGCACACGTTTAATTCACCATAACCAGGTACTGATGACCAAATTTGGAAGAATTTTAACTTTAACGAGGAAATGACGTCAAAAATGCAGCGTTTTTGCAGGTTAAGGCACCGTTAACCGAGAAGACCTGGGGACGAGGTTGAGTTGTTTTGGTTGTGAACTTGAAAAAATGGCCGACATTTCACTCGTTTCAAGAGTAAGAACTAGTCGAAAAAATAGCTAAAAACATGGCAAGAACAGCAAGAAGACAACTCGAAGGGCGACATCTGCTATTTGGAGAATATTTGCGGAGCTGGACAAACCTAAACGTACACTATCGAAGATGAACTGAACATCGATGGATCGATGGAGGTAAGCATGTTTTAGCTATGTTTTTAAACTAGGAATTATTTTGAATGAATAATAAAACAGTTATTGAATTCGGCTTTCGTATCATATGAAGAATTATGGAGATCTCGGAGGGTGTTATCTGCCTTGGCCTACGGCCTCGACGGATAACACCCTCCTCAATCTCCATAATTCTTCATAAGATACTCAGCCTCATTCATTAACTGTTAAATAACCACTTTTACTATCACTTTAAATACTCCATGTAAATCGCTGTTTTATGCTGGAGACGTTAAAGTTGTTTAAGACGCCTTTAACTTCTGGTATAAAAACTGTAAATAAGACAGACCCATTCAACGTCTCACAACATTAAAATCTTCTGTTAAGTGCGTCGTTCAGATGCACTTAACAGACGACTTAAACATATGTAGCGTTAAAACGGAAAAATTGCTATTAATATTACCACTAAAAAACTGCGAAGGACAAGTTATAGGATAACGAAATCTTTATACTGCCACATAGACCAGTGACAACTTAGTCTTCGTTTCTCATACTTCACTGCAAAATAGGTAAGCTTACTTATAGTGGCTGCCAAAACACATAAACCCTCAATGCAACCAAGCTTTATAAACAACATGGTCATATTTTTGGCTTATATTAATTTTACTCGTTGTACATACTCTATATAATATGGAACTCCATTGGTTGTTTCGGAACGTTCCCAGCCGTCTGTTAAAATACCTGTCATCAAAAGGGAAAAGAGAAAGAACCCTTAATGCCAAGAGTAAATATTATAAACTCGAAACTCAACTCAGGACGACGCCATAGTTACTGATACTGCGACATTCCAGTTACATTTCTCGCGTTCATTTTTATGTTTCTAAACGAAAACTCACTTGTAATTCCAGGCATTTTCCTTGTTCTTCTCAAGCTATAAATTAAACGTTTCAAAATACTTTCATATGTTGCTTACGACGCTTTGAAACCACATCTGCATCGACACTGTCATTCCTTCGGAATTCAAGCGTTGTTTATCCGCCTGCGGTCTTTCCGGAATCTTCAGCGGTAAACCAAACATGCCCACAATGCAACGCGCGCGTTAGATGTAATCCAAGATGGCGGTCAGCCCGTACGTGAGTCGGGCAGAGTTATGGCTGGCAAACTCAAGTTTTCGACCAACTTTCCACCTTCCAAATGACTTCCATCCCAGTGTTTTTCTCAAATGGTTCCCAGGACACATGGCAAAGGGTCTGTTACGCAGCGCTGTTGAAATTATTTTCGATAACACTGAGGAAACAATCTCCAAATGACAACTCATTCATTGTTGTTATATTTGTTACAGCTTTACGTATGATGCAACTCCGATTACAAAAATGCGACTGTGTAATAGAAGTTCATGATGCGAGAATATCCTTTACAGTGCAAAAATTTGTATGATTAAAGTAAAGCGAGCGATTATTATGCAAACTTGCTATCAAGGGCTTTCACCCAACACTTCAACCACCCCCCCCCACCCCGCAACAGCCCCCCTCCAACCCGCTTCTGGGTGGAGGAGATGACTTCCTGGAAACAAGGCTGACTTAAAGTACTATGTATGATCACCTGTATGTAATGGAGTTTCCAAACAGTAATTTTTTGCACTTTTTAAGACCCAAGGTTACAATAAAGAACAATAGAATAATTGTCATGAAAGATTTACACTTACCAAAGTAAAGGACCTTTAAATAAGCTGTACAGCCTATTCAAGATATATAGGTGCCGACACTTACGGATCTTTTTGGGGATGCATATTTACATGTATTAAACAGTCATGTTTTCAGATCTTTCACTCAAGGCACTGTTTGTGCTGCCTAAATCCTTGTTCCTTAACTTTACTTAAATTCCCTTTTCTGGAAGAAATCCTAAGTTAAAAGATAAATTACAAGGACGACCACATGTCTTGGTGCTGAACAAGGCAGATCTCTTAGGAAATACAAAGAAGAAACAGGTACAATATTTCAGAAGATTGGAGCCTCATGTTTTTCGTGTTTTGTGGTAAGAAAGGATATATATTGGATTTACTTACACCTTGGTAAAATTTACAGAGAGAACCTATATATAGGATATTTTAAGTGATTTTTATCCTAATTGCCCAATTCCCTGCTCTGCTAATTGGCTAGGACTTGTTTGATAATAATAATAATAATAATAATAATATTATGACCATTACTTTTATTATACACATGTTTTTATCTGAATTGAAGGATATTCTTACATGTCTGGAAGATGACGGTATCAGAGCAATGTTTACCGACAGTAAAGCACAGTATCATCATAGTATCAGAAAGGTAAAGTATGTCTAGGTAACTCTATCACAACAGGGGAGTCGCTGTATGGATACCTAAGGGGTGTGGATTTCGTTGCGCACGTTCCATCAAATTGTTGGGTTTTCAGGTGAAATCATTGCATACCAAGAACTGTTTTGTATGGTACTGCTACTGGTGAGCTGCCAGTGCCAATGTCTGAGCGTACAGTTAGAAAAGAAGGAGAGTTTTTCTTGTGATACCTTCACTGTTTAACAAGGGAAAGAGGCAGGCGTGGATCCACACCAATTTCCACTGTTTTATGGAAATCAGTCACATTTTTCATAATAAATATATTTTTAATGATAAAAAACACTTTCCAAGTTGAAATCCTGTCTGAATGACTTGTTATGTTATGACTGCTGTCACCTTTCCTCTCCGCCCGCCTCGTCTAGCTTTTGCTATTTGCGGGTGGAGATGGCAAAATGATGTGCATGAAATAAAGTATAGTGTGTGTGTGTGTGTGTGTGAAAGGGGACTTAAAGGAGTAAAAATCCAAAAGATTTCCCGAGGGAGCCTACCCCCAGACCCCGCAAGAAGCTTGTGCCTTTGGCGCTTACTTAGGAAATCGGTCAGTAGGGAACTTAAGATAGAGACGTTTTCGGGGCGACGGCGACCGGACTGGCAGAGTAATCCTGGAACAGAGGTAGCCGTCGCTTCCCTCCAAAATTCGAACATTAAGATCGCAGTGAACTTAGGAGGACGGCGCCTTGGAAAACTACCGAAGAGGAAAATATGGCTTCACATAAAGAACTAAGAGAATTAATGCTTAATTGCTTGCATGCAACAACAACAACAACTTTATTTCACTATTCCCACATTAGTACGTGGTATTACCAACTGTTCTAAACAATTTTCAATACACACGTTTCATTTATACGATACTCTAACGGAAAAAGTGAGCTAAAAACACACAATTAAATATCGGAGTTCATATTTTTTGTTCGGATACTTTCATTTGGCTCGTAGGTGAATTTTGTCCATGTAAATCTCACTTACGGTTTGCTGTTTGCCATATTGGATCAGATTGGATCTTGACTATGTGACATGAAACATAGAAACATTATAAAGATGTAAGTTTAGATAACAGAGCTTGGAAATCGAGCTTGAATTGTGACTCAAAGAAAACAAGGAAAATTTAAGGACGATAATCTGCAAAATTCTGGTTGCTAAATGCAACAAACCTGATTGAAATGAGAGGAAATACTCACGTTCTCGCCACAACGCTAAACAGACCAGTTTCACGTCGCCGACGGGAGCACGATGGCAATGTTATGAGCAAGAGCATGCACAATAGTGCACAAATCATGATGTCACGTCCGGTTGAAGTTGCCGTCGCCCCGAAAACGTGTCCATCTTAAGTTCCCTAGTATTTATCCTAGATCTACGCCTGAGAAGGGAGAGGTGCTAAAAGTGGGGAGGGGGCGGGGAAGGGGCACTTATTCTAAGAAATAGAGTGTATCATTGAAAAAGTAAGCAAAGCATTCTATTGCGTCAACAGATAATTCCCACGGCCCTAGAGGCTATAAAGGATGCAGAATACGAGGGAACATATATCAGACCAGTAAGTGTGATTTCATAATCTACTTTTAAAACTTTTTAAATCATTATATCAACAAAGGTCTTTATGGTCTTTGTTTGATTAAGAGTATAGAGCAGTGCTAGGGATGGGTCACATGTGCTATGCAAAATGCAACCGGAAGCACAGGCACAAAAGATTATCACATTCTATGCAGATTCAAGCACTAAGATATCTCTATACATTTGGGTATCTTGCATCCCAACATGGCCATTAAACAATCTTCACCTTTGAATTTTTAGTTTCATTTGCATTGTTGTAGTTCACACATCACAACAAGAATGCTAGTTGCATTGGTGCTTGCAATTATATTTACAATAAGGTTGTTCACACTTAAGCAATTTGCTTAATAGATTCATTTTTTTCTAATTTATCATATTATTGAATGAAGATGATGTGAACTGCAAGATTACAAATTTAAATGGAAATATAATCATCGCAGCAGTAATTGCAATTTACGCAGTTTTATTGCAAATTAAACTTGAGAAAATATCAGTGCTTCAACAGGATATGCAGCAGTGCTCTAGCCACTGAGCTTTGAAGACCAATGCACTGGAAGTTGGCCAATTTGTCAAGTTTATTTACCCGCATATATCATTTACTATTTGATATTAATTTATTTAACCTAAACAATTTTCTTTCAAGGAACCAGACAAGCCTTACAACATTCTAATCTGTGGTTTACCAAATACTGGAAAGTCTTCTTTAGTCAATGCACTGAGAAGAAAATACATGAAGAAAGGTATGGGCAATGTTTTTACTGGAGATGGGACTGCCATATTATGAGGTCATCCGAGCCACAAGAAGATCTAGCCATTTGCGGAGAAAAGGCAATACCTTTATCTCTCAGTTATGTTAAGATGTAGACTATTCCAGGGATCAAATTGTCGACCTCCCACATTGCAGTCAAGTGCTGTACTCATTAAGGTTGTGTCCTGCCAGGGTTACGGGATTTGATTTGAGAATTTTATTCTCTCTCTCAAATGTAATGTCAATTCTTGTAACTCTGGTTCTTTGATTTGTAATAATTTGTTGATGTAATTTCTGTAATCATTGGTCATGTTATAGTTTATGTATTTCAGGTAAAGGTAGCAGAGTTGGAGCAGTCCCTGGGATAACCACTTCTATTGAAAATAGAATCAAGGTAACTCTTTACTGCTGTCACATTAATTAAAACATGAACAGTTTATAAAATGCTTTTCGAATGTTCAAGCTTAATTCGTATTTGATTTATGTGTTATATATTCCAGGTTTGTGATGAGCCAGTGGCATACATGTATGATACGCCAGGTAAAAATTCTTGGTTTACAACCATGTGACAATTAAAGGCAGCCATGTTGGTGGTCAATATAATAAACATTTCTAGTAGAATTGACATGAAAATGAAGTTTAGTTCCCAGAGGAAAGAAATGCTTTTGTTTGGCCGCCATGACATCACGTGCAAACCAGCAATAAACTGGAAACACTTGTAGTATGTACTGAAAAAACCAAGCTGGAACCTGCTACAGTTACAAAGTTTTTGATTGCTTTATTAACATGTATGTATGGCTTTTCTCATCTCCTCAAGGTATCATGGCTCCGTACATACCAACAGCAGAAGTGGGAATGAAACTGGCTTTAACAGGTACTGTTATTATTACTGTTAAATTGTCTGTTAAAAATTAGCAAGACGCGTGTCTACATTGTTTCTAAGCTGAACAAAAGTGTTCTGTTAACCATGAAGTCTTTAACAACGTGCATGCTTTCTTGGCTGTAATTAAATCATATGGAAAATTAAACAGGTTGTTTTGTTATTGTGGAATGAACTTATATAGTAGTTGACTCAATGAAAAAAAAAACTTTAGACATTAATTTTAAAGTGTCACATTACCTGAATTTGTTTGCAGGATGTTTTAAAGACCATGTCGTGGGTGAAGATCTCATTGCTGACTATCTGTTATTCACTTTGAATAAACAGAAGTGTTTCAAGTGAGTCATAAAATAATGAGAACTATTTAAACTATTTATTTTTATCCATTTTCAACTTCCACTAGTTGACATTAGATTGATGCATCCTTTGGATACTTTGTACCACAACGATCAGTTTGAACCATCTTTTTTTACAGACAGTCTTGTCACTTTAGCTGACTTTCTGGTGATATTAATATCTTAATGTAATCTTAATAATGTTATAAAGTGTTTCCCTGGTTATTAAGCCAAAAACCATAAATATGTTTTTATTTTAGATATGTTGATATGATTGGTCTCACGGACCCCAGTGATAGTATTGATTTTGTCATGAGGCAGCTTGCTGTGAAGCTCCAGGGACCAAGATCAGGTAATGGGCATGGGGCCCTATTAGGGTAGAATTTCCACAAGTGATGTGGTATTGAAAAAGCAGCACAAGAGTACATGAAATGACAACAAATAAAATATAGATGGTTTAAATACCAACAGGGACATGGCATACTCCTCAAAATGCGAAATGACCGTATTTAAAATTCAGACTAGGGACATATGCACTGCCCTCCCTAGGAGGGCCTTGGTAATTATTTATTTTACAACCATCCTTCCCATGGAAGTATGTGTTGAAAACTTAAAACACGTTAGGGTAAAATGGCAACGGGAATGTCACTTTTTGGGAAAATTAAAACATTCATCCTATATGTAATTAATTTTATATTGTTCCTTTTAGGTAGAACACCAGATTATCTAAAAGCCCATGTTCATTTCATCTCAAGATTCAGAAGAGGACTCCTTGGCAGCACACTGCTAGATGAACTACCAGAGAGATGACACTCAGTCAAAAGAACTTTATCTGTTTGCAAAATAGAGAAAATTGCTCAATTACAGCATAACTTTGGCATGAACAAGTATCTTTCAGCATTCAAAGTTTTCAGGCCTTGACACTGCATTTGGAATATCTACAAAGCCTGTCTGTTTTCAAGGCAGCATCAGTTTACCCTTAAGTTTTGTATAAGAAAGAAATTTATGTAAATATAATTATTATTGTTAGTAAAGAGGAAATTTTTACACCACATCCATACTTCTTTGTGTACAATGCGATGCAAGGTATATCCCCCATCCCCACCCCCAATGGAAAGCAAAACATAATTTTGAACTGCTCAGCCATTTGGTGTGACAAGCTTGTGATGTCATGTGAGAGTGTTCTTTTCCACTGTTTCCTTGAGGTACATGTTGGCATGTTTAGCATGTGATATGCCACATAAACTGTTAGCGTTGAAAAAGTCCAGCATTTCTGAAACATCAGGTTATCGATCATTTTACGGTGGTCAATTGAGCAAAACTCTTGTTCCCTTGGTTGACAGCCTGTGAACAGACATCTCTGCTCCTGATGTCTCCCATTTTCTTTTTAGAGAGACACCTGCACACAGCCCAAAGCTTTTCAGTGTAGTGCGAGTCCATTGCTTTTGTGAACGGTTTCCTTGAGGAAGATTTTATTAAACAGGATTTCACTGTAACATCAGGACAATTTTTTTGGTTTCTCCCATTGTTAGCATGGCCAAACATTTTAAAAAACACACCCGATGGGTGAAAGGAGGATAGCTCGGTAGCGATAATAATTGCTTATCATCACTATTTATCATCGAAATAGGGGATTATGTTAAGGATTTGGCTGAATACCTGAATGCCAAGCAAGTGAATTCAACTTTATTGTGCATCATTTTCCCATGATTAATGTTTAAATATAACTGCTTCAAAATAACTTTTTTATATCCTCACCATTTTTTGTACAGCTGTGAGCCCCCACAAAAATATTGAAAATAAAGATAAGTGATTCATCATTTTAGAGAGGCTAATTTACATTTCAAGAGCCTTATTGTTTACCCTAAAGAAAATGATAACCACGCACTATATAAATAGTAAGCTTTAGAGTGATAATAGACACACATTTCTGTTAAGAACGGGTATGAAGTACAACTTTTTTCCCTTCCAAGTTAATTTAGATTTCACCCGAATACGTGACTTCGAAAAAGCGTCCTTTGGTTTATATAATAAATAATATGGTAATCTATTCAGCTACTTGTTTAGAAAGCTCAATCACCAAGGATTTTTACCGCAAAGTCAGAAATGTTTAATGATTCCAAGAAACCGCGACGCCCCTCTCTTAAACACTTCTCATGTCCTTTGATTCATGCCTTTAGATTATCAGCGCATTGACCTTGAAATTTAACGTTCTCCTGTAAATTCCTCTTGACATGCTTCTTCACTGGATGGCTCTTCCTCGAAGGATGAGCTAGAACAAGCGGTCCCGTTGCTACGTGTCTCGCTTGATTCGTCTTCCTCTTGAATTTCTGATAAGGCCCTTCTTCTTTGTCGTTTTTGGCGAGCCATGTTCAATAGTTGAACTCGTTGCGCAAACGAGAAGACAATTCGAGTAATAAGATGTTCAATATGCTCTTCAAATTCTTCAACACTTTTCTGGTTCTTCTTCGCCAACAGCTTGCTCATCCATTTCCCACGCGTGGAATTTTCTTTCACGTGGCTTTCCATCTTGAACAGAGTTTCCCTCAGGTCGCTGTAGAATTCCGCTTGGCGGATAAACTTAACATCTGCACCGTTCAGAACTTTGGTGATCCGTTGAACTACAGGTACAAATCGAAGAACATAAGCTTTGTTGTGTCTAGCGCTGGCGATCGCCCAGTGAATGTTGTCGACAATGGAGAAGATGGATCCGGGTGAAGCGAAGCAGCTTTCCGTTTCGTCTTCCATCCCAATCTGACTAGCAACTTGGTTCTTCATCTGTATTCAGTTCTTGAGCTCTTAAACGAGTTTAACACAGTCCCAATTTTTATCCCAATTCCTTCCCCGCTAGCTAAAAATATAGCGCGAAGAACGATCAATTTCAGTCTTGTTTTCCTGAGTTAGCTTCCCTCGTCAAAAATTACTTGAAAGATTTCTCGCAGCACCAGAATTCCCCTGAAGCCACTACTGCCATCCAGGTCGTCCTCGCTATCACCATCGAAAAATTCGCTCATTTAGGAAGGTAAAATCGCTGTAGTTTAGGCTAAAGCAGTGTTCAGAAGCCAACAAACAAACTCCTTCTCTCTACTCCGCAGCGAAGGCAACTGTGAAACGGACAACTTTTCGCGCGTGCTTTTTGCCATGCAAAATTGATTAGAACTGATTTACATACTTTCCAGGGTAGGGTAGAGGAAAGAAGCTACGATTGGTGAATTTCTTGCTATGAGTGTTATTGCTCAGAGTGTTATTCAGTTTCATTAAATCAAAAAAATATATATTTCTTCACAGTGAAGTAGACAAAGCTGTGTAATGTCCCGCAAAAAAATTATAGAGCTCAACATAAGTTATTTGTTAACGCCACCCTAGTGAGTTCCATGTCTGCACTTGCTAGCATGACTGGATTAACTGGTTGGTTGGAGCTAAACAAACAAGGTGACAGTTGCGGGCGCTTACTTACGAAAGTTTTATTTTTAGGCTATTGCACAGTTTCACTTTTTGGTGGTGAAACGAGTTGTTTTGATTCACTCTTGACTGATTATTTAATATATCGTTCCGAAAACTTCCTCTGCCATTTTAGAATTACGCAATACGAGGCCACACGTATGTAACCTGGTGATTTTTCAACGGCTTCTAGGTCGCGCTTTCTCTGAAAAAAGCCTACTCTGCAGGCTAGCTGGCCCCATGTAAGGGAATCCAAGATTCTGGATACCACTCCGAGGATTCCTGATATCAGGGCTGGATTCATTATTTTTTGTCAGTGGAAGAGTGCAATTCTTAGAGGAATTCGGGATTCCTTGAGCTTTATTCCGGACTCCAAAGCCCACGATTCCTCATTCCGCAAGCAAAATTTCTTGGATTTCAGATTGAACAAGAATCCGAACTCCCTTACATGGGGCGACTAGTATTGTAAATGATTTGAAACCATCATAATGAACTTAGGTTGCTTGGTCTGCCTGTGCTGGTATCGGCCTCTGCATCCAAATGCTTGCACAAAGAATTGCACAAAGGTTACATGAGAAATTGCGTAAAGACCTACTCTATATCTCATCCTTAAAGCGGCGAAAATTTCTCCGAAACTTAAAGTAAAATTTTATGTTTTCATCACCACAGACCGGAAACAACCCGAACTAGGCGCAAGGCACGCTGGGAAGATGGCAATATCCTCCTATCATGATCAAGGCTTCCGCTGGGTTACTGGGTTTCCCAATAAATGGCAATAATCGCAAAATAGCAAGCGCGCGGGAAACGATGGGAAGAGGGAAAAGGCGCCCCACGTTCGCCCCGCGCGCTCTCTTTTTATTTCTCTCCAGCCTCCACCCGTCTAAAAAAAAGGGTGAAACAAGACAGCTTACAAGTTCCGCGACTAAAAAGCTACTGCGCCCCGTGGTCTTTAATATCCGCCCACAGTCTCCAACAATGCAATACAATACAGTAATTTATTTAACCACCTTCGTCTAAGAGCACAGGTGCTCCATAGTTTCGAATTCGTGATGACTAAAGCGACCACGGCTTCACCGAATTACTGGTTGGTCACATCAAATCATTTGGTAAGTAAGTTGAAGTGATTTCTTTGCCAGGGTCAAGATGCTTCTAATGTTTGCTCACGACTTTTTTATGGACTTCAGTATTTTTGGTTAAAACAATTGCCTCTCATCAGAAAAAAGATTTTGGCCAGAACAAGGGAACAAATGATCTCGTCTTCAAAAAAAAAAAAGGAAAAATAAATGAACACAAGTACAGGCAACGTTAAAATGTACAAGAGACGCTTGGATCGCTGAAAATTTCCGGAAGCAATTTTTCAACCGTGAGAAATTTATTCAGTTTATTATGGTCTTCATTTAGTGAACCCATTGATCAGAACCATTATTCGAACTACCCGGGTAAGTGTTGAAAACTAAACAGTTTATGGAACAGACGTATAGATTCTGTAATAAAATTTAGTTCCCGTTCAGTTTCAGTTTTGCCCTCTCTCGGGAGCTGCTTTTTAGAGTCCTACAATGTCATGTGCGACGGAAGTACGTTCTTGATTTTGAGATTGCAATGACCAACGCTTGACAAAAGCGTACGTCCTTTGTCGGGAGGATGGCGGTGCGGCATGACAAGGGCTACGTTTTAAACACAAGGGCTACGTTTCACGAGAGGCTTCGTGTTCTATTTATCCCCGATAACCATATCAAGGGTTCCCGAGAAAATGGTTGCATCTACTTGATTTTTTTTTTTTTTTTGACTGCGAGCAGTCTCTTATTTTTCTTTACAAAGTTACTGCACGCGAAATAAACCCAAGCACGCAAGCCCCGAGCCGCGATAAATGAGGGCGTAACATCATGATAAGGTCGTCCCAATCCCTTATTGTAACATAGCGTCGTGGTTTGCAATCGCGATGGCTGAGATAAGAACTAGACGGATTTTAAGAGAAAAGGATGACTGCAAGCAGTCTATTAATTTTTTAAATACACTTGATCACCTGGTCAATCTATTGACAGTGGCCACGATCAGTATATTTGGTGGTCATAGTGTAAAAGGAAGGGGGCTCGTATGATATCGTCCCTTAAACAAAGAATTAAATTAAATATTAAATTTACTGTCTTATTATGAAGATTTATGGTCATCAAATGTTAGCTATGTTGTTAACGGACCTTGAAAAAAGAGAAATTGTATTTTTCCAAAAACAGGGTTGGCCGGAGAGAACGTTATTATTGAAAAAATATACTAGGATTTAGCACAATGAAATGCTGGCGGTTAGTTGTCAGCAAGAGTGGCCATTAACTGGAAGTTTCAAGTAGCAATACCAGTAAATGTTTCAAAAAAGGCCATTGTGGTAGCCAGAGCTTTGTGGTTATTGTGTTAACGGAGTGCGGCTAGTGTCGAGTTAATGGCGTTGTGTTAATGTTAATGTTAACGGAGCTTCAATTGTAGTGATAACCTTGCGTTTTCCCTAGGAGATATCGACATTTAAGTTAACTTAACTTCAAATAGACTGCTTGCATTCCACCTTTTCTCTTAAAATCCAGATAAATCAGTCTAGCTCTTATCCTAACTTACGCCCTCGTTCATCGCGGCTTGAGTTACGCGTGGAGTTCCATGGGTTACTTGTGGAGTAACTTTGCAACGAATAATAAAAGACTGCTCGCGGTCTAAGCTTCAAATGAGCAAGGGTGTGTTTAATTTGTTACAATATGCCATTTAAATATTCTCGCTTTTCTTTACGTGAAGCAAGGAAGATGTACAGTATTTCGCTGAACATTTCATGGCTGACACCCGATTAACGACAATTCTTATCTATTCCGTCCGTTACAGTACTACTAAAATGGCAAATTTGTATAACAACGTACTCTTTAAATCCTTAACTTAAGGAAAAAGAAACTGATAATTTTCCCTGTTAGCGTTGATAAAACTTCTTTGAGTTCTTCAGAATGAGTGATGTCATCTGTAATATGGAAGGGACTTTTAAGATTCAACAACCGCGACGGCAACCAGAATGTCGCTTAAAAAGTAAATTTTGCGTTCTTTCTGTCTTTATAGCGATTATTCCTACCCACTTACTTTGTAAAATGTAGGCGAACCCTCCTGAAGTTGACTGAATTCCAAGGGGCGATATCCAAGTTCAGAAAGAGAGATAAAATTTCGTCGTTGCTTATTTACGTTCTCGGTAAAACTCGAAATTAGGCATTTTCACGTTGGCGTCGTGCAAAAACGGTAAGGGAATTACAAAAAAGTGTGCTGCACGTGCAAAGTTGCTGTTTTGCTCATTAAAACCTATTGTTTTTTTACCATTCTCGTTGCCGTCGAGTCGTTGAATCGATTGGGAAATCTGGAGTTAGATTTTAAAATCCTGATTTCGGATTTGAAATTGAACGCGAAATCCGAAAACGGATTTCAAGGCTGGGATATCTGTTTTTGGATTTCCTTTTTACCGTTCGATCTGTAAATCCGAAAAAGGATTTGAAAAACTGTCCTTAGGAACAGCGGTCTTGCACGCTGACGCATATTTGGCAAAAAGAAGACCGCTGTTCATGAGGACAGTTTTGCAAATCCTTTTTCGGATTCCCAATCGAACGCTTAAAGCGAAATCCATGAAATCCTGATTTGGATTTCGTAATTGAAATCCATCCTGAGGACGGATTTCTCGGAGGGGAAATCCAGTTTTGGAAAAATCATAAAACAGATTGTTTCTTCAATCAACATCGGCAGGTCACAAACGATAGCAATCCGTGGGAACGATATCGATGAAAATGGAGTTTTACTGGTCCTTTTTGTTTTTGGCGGTGGCTGAAGGTAAGATAACCAACTTAAGCCAAAGCCTTAAGAACTCCAGCAAAGTTTTCCTTGACACCAGAAAGAACCAATATGCCTCGACTAGCACTCACGACACAGAAACCGGTCTCTCCTTACTCCAAGTCTTAAGAAAAGGGGAGGCTATTCGCCGTCTGAGAAACCCGTGAATTCCCATAGTATGAATATCCCCTATGTGCAGTCCGGCACAGCCATGCCGTTCCCCCAGGCAGTTTACCCAAGTGCAGCGAGCAAGGACAGTTATGTACAGCATGCGAAGAAGGCCTTGGGAACTAACATCTCCAGCGAAGTAGAAAGAGGTTAACACACATAAACGCACTAATATGTGTATCAATTGATTAACAACCTATTAAATGAAATTAGGTGGCGTTTTGAAAGAGTTTTTTAGTGCACTTTTTCAAGGCTTTATAACCATGATAATTACTAGTTATCGATACTCGTGTCACAGCGTTTTTACAAACCATTCTATTTTTAGAACAATTTTGGCGCGAATTTGGAATTTCTTTTAAGTCCCACAAAAACCTACAAAACAAATCAGACAGCAAAACCTACAAGACTCCTACAGACTTTGATGACGTTTTGGTCTCCTTACTCATAACATAAATGTAACTTTTCACAGCAACACGAGACAAATGCGCTAAGAAGATTGACTTGGCTATCGTTCTGGACGCTTCTGCGAGCATCGGTGAAGAGAATTTCAAACTTGCCAAGGACTTAACCAGAACACTGTTAAGGCAATTTGAAATTTCCAAAGACGAGGTTTTAACATCGCTTGTGTCCTACTCACAACACATTAACGTTGCTCCCAAATTTGATGATTACTATAACGAGACGCAATTGGAGAAGGCGTTGGACAGGCATTTCTACGAGTCATCTTCCACTAGCACAGGAAGAGCTTTAAAAATGGTCACCAATGATTTGTTTGGGGTTAAAGGAGGAGCGAGAATCGGACACCGTGGTAAGTAGGTTTGGTTATAAAAATTACAATAGTTAAGCAATGGATGGTAGATAGTGGTATAGTCATGTATTCATAGTACCTGGTGCTATATATGTTGAGTATGTAGTGATGAAACACTCCTTCTCGTGCCTGATATATTATATTACTTCCAAGTGTTTGAATATCAGATGAAACACCTTTTCTCGTGTTTAATATATTACTTCTTAACGTCTGGTTATCAAGTGAAACACCCCTTCTTGTGTTTGATACATTACCTCTCGGTGTTTGGATATCAGATGAAAGACTCTCTCTCGTGTTTAATGTATCAATTAAAGAATTTCCTTATTTTTCGTATTTTTGTCGTTTGAATCTTTCGCTCCTAGTCCTCTTATAACATTCGTGCTATTACGGAAGCCAGCTAGTCGCTTAAGAATTAAAAAATTGACATTAAAGAAATATAAAAATTCAAAACACTCTTCTTTATGATGTTATTTCCTTGAACAGATGTGAGGAAGGTGGTTGTTATCGTTACAGATGGATTTAGCACCACAGGAGTTGAATTTTTAAAGGACAAAGTGAGAATGATCAGAGATCAAGGAATTGAGGTTTTTGTAATTGGAATAACACGCCGGATAAACAGAGAGGAATTATTAGCTTTATCTAGTACACCAGTTAAATATCATTTATTAAGGTTAAATGATTCCCAAGATGTAAACAAAGTTGTTGAGTCAATCACAAACCAGCTGTGCAAATAATGTATCAGCAGATATTTGCTCCATGCAAGGGAATCGGGATTCCGGAATCGGCCGTGAAACATTCAAATATACAAAACTGTTATAGTGAGGCCTTAAACTGCTGTTTAAAAAGTAAAATCTAAAATCCAAGCTTTCGCTGATCAACGGCATCATCAGGGATAAGAGAATATTCCTCGCGCGCTATATATACAGCTATTTCGAGAAAGGTTGTCCCGGCAAAAAAGAGCACCCGACGATCCCGAAAGGTAATATGGGGTATGATCAATTATGAATTACACTGTTGCTGACATTGCAGCTGTCAAAACTTCTTTTGTTGCTTTCCTTTAGCACGCGCAAACATACGTCCATGGCCTCTCGTGCCATTCTTTCAAATTTCTTTGAAGAACAGCGAACTCAAAACCACCCAGAATACCTTTCGGGATTGTCGCGTGCACTTTTTTCGACAACCTTTCTCGAAATAGCTGTATGCAAACAAAGTGTAGGGAGAAATGTGTAAAAGATGTGACGCATGTATGAAAGCTATAGAAATATATAGACTGTGAATGGAATTCAAAGCTCTAGACAAAGGACCTGTAAAAGCGTTTAAGAATGGTCTCTAAAATAAAATATAACTGATAGGGACTTTAATATCCAACGACGCGACGGCGACAAGAACGTCGCTTAAAAAGTGAATTTGCGTTCTTTCAGTCTTCATAGCGATTATTCCTAACCATTTACTTTGTCAAATGTAGGCGAACCATCCTGAAGCTGAATTTCAAGGGACCATATTCAAGTTCGGAGAGATAAATATAATTTCTTCGGTGCTTGTTTACGTCCTCTATAAAACGCGAAATTAGGCATTTTCACGTCGTAGTCGTGCAAACACGGGAAAGAAATGTACAAAAAAGTGTGATGCACGTGCGAAGTTGTTGTTTTGCTTATTAAACCTATTGTTTTTTTGACGTTCTCGTTGTCGTCCGCGTCGTTGGATCTTAAAGTCCCTGATACTAAAATAGAAGGTCTGCGAATTGAGTGTAGGCTTTCACTTTTTTGTGAAATTTTAGCGAAATTTTTGTTTATGAAATCGAAAATCCAGCAAATTCTTGCCTTGGAATCCAGAATCCTGGGCTTTAGAATCCGGAATCCCACTACCGATTGGTATCCGGAATCCAGTAGCTGGAATCCCGAATTTCCTTACATGGGTCGACTAATAAGTCTTAGGATTCCCTTTCAGTGTAGCTCTGGCCCTGAGGAAGGCTAACTTTGTTAGCCGAAATATTAGCCTTAAATAAATCAGCTCTTTGCCGTAATACCAACCTTGCATTCAGTTTTCTTTTAATGCCCGATATTAACTTATCGAGTGCGGAAAGCTATTTAGTTCAGTGTTCATGTTGTTACTCAAGTTTCAAATGTAGATGGTTTCATAACCTTAGCAATACAGTTCTAATGCTGGGAAACATTTTCGAGTTATAATGTTTAGAGCCACCAGGAGTTGGTAAACTGATTCCAATTTAAAATTTACAACGATAAAACCTTTCGATCAGGGTATTTCAATCGTTGGAAACTCTCTCCAGTAACTCTCTCAGGTCCAGAGAAAAATCAAAATTCAAAGCTCCCTCACGCCGATGATTGAACAGAGAAAACCGTCTTTGTTTTGATAAAAATTCCTTCCAAAACGACTGTTACTATAATGAGGAACAGGGAGCAACGAACGGGGAGTGAGCGCGTGGAACGGGAGAATGAAAATTGGGAACAAAACCTTATCAAAACCCTATAGCTCTGTCAGTAACTTTATTTCCAATTCTCTGTTTTGTCTCCATTTTTCATTTTTGCGTTCCCCTTTCCCGGTTCCCGGTCCCCGTGTTGGTTAATCACTTCCAAAACGACGAAAGGAAGATACAGATAGAAAGGTAAATCATAGCAATTTTATTGATTTACGAGATGACTTTTTTTTTTTTACTACGACCACAATCTATCAGGGTTTTGCTTTCTTGTGCAAATGAGGCCTTTTATTATCTAAACCTCGCTGGAATTACCAAATTTAAATGTGAAAGGAAAAACGAAAAAGACTCTGGTTGTAGTAGAAAAGAATAAGGCCATCGTACAAATGGACTATTTTAAAACGAGCTTTTGCTCACAGTAATCTCCAATCCCCGCTATCGCCGCTTCTTCGTGTCACACAGTCTTGTCCTTTCAATAAAACTGACATTCTCTCTTTCTTCCACTGAGGTTTGCTTTTTTCGTGATGGGGTTTGCAGTGTTTAAGGTACTTCTTTATTCAACCTTAAAATTCCACATACCAACCGCGTTTCCCAGGGAGGTTGACGTTAACTGAAATAAATAGTTTCTTCTTTGCTCTTGAAGTGTATCAGAACTTACCCTATCTCTGACAACCGTCAATAAACTAAAGCGGCGTACCCCTCCCAGCTTATTAAACGAAAGACATAGAACTCGGGCTGGATCACTGAAACGCAAGACGATTCCAAATCTCATTGTCATATGAACGCAGTTGAAATGACTGTTTTGGACATGCGGTGGAAATGCTGCAGGTTTGCTTTAGCCTTTCACACAGGCGTTACATTTATTGGGCTTTGCTACGAACAAGCCCAAAGAACCAGGATGGTACTTCATTGAGCAGGGGCACCCAACGGCAATTTTCGGGAAAATATCTGTTCGGAAGACGATTTGAGATCTAGAATTTTCGGAGCGTTTGTTGTAAAATTTCTTGCTTGCCTGCCTCTCCTAGGATTTTCGAACATCGACAAAATGGTATGATTACCTATTTTTAACGGATTTTGACCCTAAAAAAGGCCACCTAGAATTTTCGGGAGCCTTTTCCTGGCTGAAATTTTCGAGAAGGTAAGTTTTTATCCCCATAATTTTCGGATCACTAGACTTTCAGCTAGGAAATCCGAACTGATGAAAAGTTTTTAGGGGATAAAAATATGCCAATATTTACCGTTTGAATACTAAAATACGTTCAACAATGCTATTTTAAGTGGTTTTGAACTATATCCTCGTTGGGTGCCCCTGATTGAGCAGCGAGTGAAGTGGTTCTCGCCTTCGACAGCGGCTGTCTAAAACGTTCACAAAGATTTTTGGTATCGATCACGATCAAGAGCCATAATTATGGGTCTTGTCACGATACATTTGTCAAATAATCAGTACTTGTGGGCTCAATTAATAATTCACGATTGGAAATGTTTTTGTGATCGCCCACAGTTTTTAGACAGAGGTACTACCAGCTTAAATAGAATACTCGTCGTAGGCAAGCAGGAAGTACAATTGTTGACTGCATGAGACTGGACAGCTCAGTCTCGATCAGTAAAGAACTGACGATAGCATATCTCTGGTTTTTTCTCACACTGAAGAAGGGTCATAAACCCGAAACGTCTGTGTTTTTTGAAAACATTTGACACTTTTTCACATTTCTTTACCGAGTATCACCTTATCAGCTATCTCTGGATTTGATGAAGATACGGACTGAAGTGATCTGAAGATGAATTGTTGGTGGGTGTTTTCGTTATTAGTGGTGGCTGTTAATTTTGGAGCAGAAGGTAAGATAATGAGAGTAATGAGAACTTGTATAAAAAAAATTGAGGCCTGTAATCAAAGACCTATCTTATTCACACGGCTTTGTGGTCCGGCCATTGAGCCGGATACCTTATCCTGAGAAAGCTTGAAAAACCTCTCTCACTTTGGAAGTAACAAAAACCAAACTGCGGTGATAAACATGAGGAAATATAAACGCATTTCTGGAAAGAAAAAAGACTTCAACTTGACGTTTTGTGTGTTCCAAGTACATCGTCAGAAGTAATAAACCGTTAAAAATGACAAATGGCAGGAAAATTTGCATATAAAAGAAAAAGCATGCAAACTAAAAAGGTCAAGTTTTTCACTGCTGACATTTTCATTTATGGGAGGTTCTTAATCCCTAATCAGCAGCGTCTCCTTGTCAAAATTTCGAAATCGACCCATTTCATGTTATGACCAGTTGATTAAGAAACCTGTAAGGCCAGGGGAATGTGTGAGGAGGGGCGACACCTGTAACGAGAGAACCTCTTTAATCAAAAAAGGAGATTTGAGAAAGGTACTTGAATTTAGGCTTAAAGAATACGTCCAGTAATTAAAAATACTTCGTAGCAAATACTTTTGCAACTAAAATCTGAGAAGCTGCAATGATGAAATCAACATAGTCGGTAGAAAAAAGTAAGATTTTGTCTAATTTCCTTGAAGCTATGTTGGTTTATGGTCGTCTTTGGTAAAAATGTGACATATGAGCTTTTAACGATTCTTGATGTTTAACACTGATATCTGATCGGTTAGAAGCCAGTTAGAATTAACTTCAACGCAAACGTGGCACTAACGTGCGTGAGAACACTTATAGTGCACCCTAAGCTTAAAGATTTTATTGTTGGAATAATTGGCCGTTTCCGATTTTTCTCTTAGAAGTAAACATGGACGTTGAAAATTGTTCAAGTTGAGCAAAGTTTTTCACTTGAAAGGCTTCAAACTCGATAACAGACCTGTCATTTGTCGGCTAATTTGTCGGTGCCGTAAATAGTAAAGAGTCAGAAGTTGCCGAAAGAATACTTGCCATGGTGTTTTATTAATCTGAACAAGAAAGCGCCACCAGGCACGCAAGAGCTTGTATCGGTTATCACTTGCAACGCCTATATGCTAATCTTTGTTATATTTCTGTCAAAAATGCCCGGTAGGTTAAAAAATTCAAAGAAATATAGATACCGCGGTAAATACACTAAGTTCACAACCAAACATGCTTGTCAGAAGTGAATTCTGTTGTTCGAAAGAGAAAAAGAAAAACAGACGTGGGTGTTTTAGTGCCGTCTTGTTATGATGTATTTTATATGGATATAACTCCATGCTCGAAATAACTAAAATACTTTTTCTAATTTTTTTTTAAATTTCGATTAAAACCCACTAAAAAGGAAATAAAAACGAAATAATCTGCTTCTCCTTCTCTTAATGCTCTTCTAACCATTGCATATAAGTTTCTATCTCAAAATAGGCCATTTCAGTGTCGTCCCAAGTCCCTCTTTCAAAGCGAATCTAATGTAAAGCCATTGAGAAGAAAATGATTCTTATTCTCATGCAAATAAAACTCATTTTCACAAGAAAGCAGAGGGCAAGAAAGGTTTTGTACTTAGCTTCGTTTTAAAAGTGAGAGGTTTTGGAACCCGGATTTGCCTATAGATTTAATAGGTAGGTTTTTTTTTTGTTTCTGGAAATGATTCGATAGGCCATTTTCTAGTTCAAAAAACTCTCACTTTGAAAACGAGGCCAATGCAAAAGCTGTCTTGTGATAGCTTCGCACTTAGTCTCGCTTTGAAACAAAGGCTTGGGGCACGGAATTGGCCTATAGGTAGAGTTTTGTTTTTTGTATTTTGGGGCCTATTGGTCATAGTATATTAAGAGCCGTGCAAACGGACGCAACATTGTTGGCCAACAACTCCCAGTATTCTTGAATGTTACATGTTGCGTCCGTTTCCACACCCTTTTGCATGTTGTTGCGTGTTGTTGTCGGAGTTGTTGCGCAAAGTTTGAAACCGTTCAAACTTTAACCTACGTGTAAACGGACGCAACAACTCCCAACATTGTTGCCCAACAGTGTTGGGAGTTGTTGAGTCCGTTTGCAAGTAGCTTTAACATGACCTTTAACACTCAGGGTAAGAGAACATTGGTGGTGGTAGAGATTGTGGTATCGATTATTTAATCCATGGGTATCGGTAGACATCAACCTTACTGCTCATGCTCGGAGCTAGCCTCTCACGCAAATGTCAATGCAGATTTTCTTTTGGCTTGTCACACAATCCTCGTGGAGAAGAAACGCGAAGTCAACGTGAGAGGCGAACTCACAGCGAGAACAATTCTACTGTAAATCCCAAAGAAAACTTAAGAAAGAGCTGGTGTTTTGATGTAATTCTTTGCATTTCAACAGGGAAACAAAAAATATGTGGGAAAAAGATCGACTTGGCAATTGTCTTGGATGCGTCTGCCAGCATTGGTGAAGAAAACTTCAAACTTGGAAAAGATTTTGCCAAGAGACTGATAAAGAGGTTTACGATTTCAAAAGACAAAGTTCAAGTGTCTGTTATCGCTTATTCTCAGTACATCAACATAGCGTCCAGGTTTAATGATAATAATGACGAGAAGTCACTGGATAATACTTTGGACAACATTGTTTACGAGGCATCTTCAAGCGGCACTGGAAAAACTCTGGAGACCGTCAATTTCGAGGTGTTTACAGAGAAGAGTGGGGCAAGAAGTGCGAGGCCTGGTAAGAAGACTATTTTTCCCAGTTCCAAAAACTTTCACTTTCAAAACGAGGCTAAGTGCAAAAGCTTTGTTGTGTAAATGAGTTTTATTTGCATGAGATTTCATATCAATGGTTTCGCTCTTAGCCTCGCTTTGAAACAGAGGCTAGAGGCAACTAGAATGTAAAGCCTTTTCACATGACGTCACGTACACCATGTTGGTGTACCTAAACAATAAAACAGCGGTCACGGTAGCTTACAATGGTGAACAAACAGATTCCGGAAAATCTCGTTGGAAAGTCCCGGAAAATCCGGTTGGAAAGTAGCTGGATTATTATACGACATTCTGGGTAATTGAAGCGGAATTTTTTTTTGCGGACGGAATGTTCCAAACGGAAATTCGTATTCCATTTTTCAGTCCAGTTTCAGGCCTTCGCGGCTGTTTTTCGGCAAATGGAACTGATTTGTACAAACCGGTCTGTTCACAAAATTTAGAACTGGTAAATCTCGTCCCGGAATCGCGTTTACCGTTCAGTACATATATCGCTCCATTCACCTTAAAACGGGCGGGAAGGCCTGAAACTGGTATCAAATATCTCAACGAGCGGGGCGAGGGGATCTCATTTTTTTGCCCTTTTGGGTTGCGAAATATTAAACAGCGTAACCCCGGCCCTATTTCTCCCGTTTCTCACCCTTTTAAAACTCTTACCTCTCACCCGACTTTCCTCGCCCGCGTCCCGTACCCCACCCTCCGCCTATTCTCCCCGACTTCCGCTCCCCTTATCTCCCACACTCAACTGGGTCACGTTACATTATTAGAGCTTAATCAGCGACGTTTTTGAGCGACGTTCCTCAACCGGAAATGAGCTATTTTTATTTTAATATGCCCTGATGCTCCCAAATTTGTATGGCTATGTGTCTTTACTCTTATAGAGACGATTTGACCAAACGTTTGTTGAAAATCAGAGCTCAATAGCGCAAAAAGTCCACTTCCGGTTCCCGTGCCTCGCTCAAAAACGTCGCCGCTTAAACTCCTTAGCACAAACTAAAACGACATGTATGCGCTTTTTCCCTACATTTCAGACATTAAAAAAGTAACCGTAGTTGTCACCGATGGGTGGAGCGGCATTGGTACCGAAATGGTAAAGGAGAAAGTAGGTCAAATGAAAAGAAGGGGAATTGAAATGTTTGCAGTGGGAATCACAAACAGCATGAAAGATGAAGAATTACAAGTTATTTCCAGTCATCCTCTAAAACACCATTTTTTTCGGCTGACAGATTCTATGGCTGAAAATCAAATAATTGATTCAATTGTTAAGCAAGTCTGTTAATAGTCATAAAAAAGCTTAAGGAATAGATATTTAAAGTTGTTCATTTGCAGTTCAAACATACCATGGCATTGTTTTATCAGAAATGGTTGATAATGCTAGGTATTTTGCAGAGCAGTCTATTTCAAATAATAATGATAGCACTGACCTCCTGCTCTTGTGGCGTGGATTCGATTTAACGACAGGTCGTCGTATGAGAGATGAACACTTTCTTGCCTCAATATAAATTTTCCGAGCAAAGATTTGTACACACTGATTTGAATAGAGAAGCAGAATGTCATAACCTAGTAAAGTTAAGCTAGTAAAGTTGTTTGAAACACTACTTATCGTGTTGCGTTCATATTTGCGCACAAACATCGGATTGTGAACACAAATTTCAATCTACTTTGGAATTGCTTGAAATACTCACTCTCTTGTTTCCTTCACATTTGAGCAGGAACACAAGATTGAGCACGTCTATCAAATTTTACGTCGTATATACTTTACCCCCGACCTTTCTAATTTTTCTGTAACTAACAACTTAACAGGAAAATATAACTGTCTCGGAATTGGGTTGAAAACTCGCAGAAACGTATGGATTCTCATAAGACGCCGATTATTTCTTCGGAAACCAGTTAAAGATGCTTTTTCTGTTTCCAGGGCCACCGTCGTCTCCCACGCCTTTACGTTGTCCAATTGCCTTGACTACCTTACCCTGCTGCTTCAGCATCTCGTGCATCTCATCAATTCTGTGTTTGACACAAACAATAGAAGAGTTTTAGAATAACACAGATACTTCCTCTGCTGGAGAAAACCTAGCACTTCCTGTTCGCCCCGCGTAAGGGATTCCGGATTCCGGAAAATTTTTGCTTGTGGAATCCGAAATCTGGGAAAATTTTACACGTTGAATCTGGAATCCTGGGCTTTAGAATTCGGAATACAGTACAAGGAATCCGGAATCCCACTAACGATTGGAATCCACAACCCAAGTTCCACTGACAAAGACTGAAATCCATTACCTGGAATCCGGAATCCACGGTATGGAATCCAGAATCCAAGACTGTCTTGGATTCCATTACATGGGCCGATCCTGTATAGAGTATTTTCAGTCGCGTGTCCAGCAGCGACGCAAATTTATTGAAACAAAAGAACATTTTTACCTAATAAGGTTAAACTCCCACAGGACTGATTTGGAACACCAACATGGCCGCCAATTCATTGTTTTAGAACCTTATATGGCGGACGTGAAGTCATGTGAAGACGCTCTATAGACCAATGGTTTAGACGACGCATGGGCCGGCATCAATGTGGGCTAGGGAACACTAGGCAGTGGTGGATCCGGGGGAGGGGCCCGGGGGCCCGTCCCCCTCCCCACCCGCCTTATTTTTAGACCAACCCGAGGCCCGAAGGGCCGAACAAATTTATTTTGGAGACCAGGCCCATTTTTATTAATGCAAAAGAGAAAATAATTCAGCTGTACTTTGAATCCTGCTCCAAGACTTTGTTAATAATCTGTGCTAACGCTGGAGGGACGCCATCATCGTCTCCCATGCTTTCTGCCTTGCCAAAACCAATGAATTTCTCATAGATCTAAACAAAAAAACAAACAAACAAAAGAACAAACAAATTGATGATATATATTGGCATCAGAAAGCACACCATTACAAACATTTCATGTTTGCCCCTTTCCTGATTAATCGTTGTCTTTTGTTAACCACCGAGTACAGAAGTTTGCTAAGTTGATTTTTTTACAGTCCGCATCGATTAGCATCTCGCTTTTTGCGGGTGGGGGTGTGTTAAAGCAACGAGGGTAGCGAAAATTTAAAACGTAATTTTGTAATGGAGGTTTCTGACCTTTGTCTGTAGTTTGGAACTTCTGTTTGGGAATTCTTCGTGTTTATCGACCTGGACACGTCTTAAAATCCACTGAGGTAGCGATTCTTCAATCTCCAGCAACAGCTCAACCTTAAATAAAATAAGATGAAAGAGCTCAAGAAAAATAACACAACAATTTGTCGTCATCTGTTAACCTCCTCGACTGAAACGTCGCATTAGGAAATTTTACGCAGTAGTCTTGCAGTGGAAGTCAAAGAAATGCACCAAATAGCAATAGCGTTTTGCTAAACCCAACTTTTTGTCAAAGTTTTTTGTCAAAGTTTTACCGTCGTTGACTTGGTTGCTTAACCTCTACATGGTCATTGTAATAATAATGATAATAATAATCATCATCATCATCATCATCATCATCATCATCATCATCATCATCATCATCATCATCATCATCAACAGAATCATCAACATCATTATCATCATCACCAACAACGTCATCATCATCATCATCAACAGCATCATCATCTTTGTAATCATCACCATCGTCATCGTCATCGGTGTTAACATAATCGGCGTCGTTATCACCATCATAACTCGATCATTAGCATATTCTTGGTTTGGAAACACGTGACAAGTTGGCGATGTTGGCGGTCAATACAATCAAAAATGGAGTTAAGTTTCCATCAGAGAGAAAACCCTTTTTTATTGACCACCAACATGGCCGCCATGACGTCACAAACCAGTAAAATGTATAATTATACCTGCATGACGTAACGAGCCATTACTGACTTCTGCTGAATCTTGTCTATGTCCCCAACGGCCAAACCAATCTATTGATAACAACAAGAAAATAATGGATACTAGATTCCTATCGCCATATTCCCCTAAACATTGTCCTCAAAAATTGGCCAGTTTCAAGATAAAAGAATGAGTAAGCCAGAAATGAATACCTTGTACACATAGTATCATCCTATCATGATTTTACAAACATGGGACATTTTCGATTTTCGTCTATCCTTTCAGCAGGACGTAACTTAAACTTGCGTTTCTTGTATTTGCAATTTTCTTCAAAAAGTTCATTCCTCCACCGTCATTCCTTGAGTTATCTCCACAATATTAAACCACCAGAAGACCGTAAATACTTTGTTTCAAGATAAATTTCTTCCCCAAGACTGATTCATGTCGAACCAAAGCAATTAATGTAAGAAGCTATAACGTGCTCACAATGGCCCACGTCCGATATTTTAAAATTCTAACATGACTCCGCAGCTTTAGGGTCTAAATTGCAAATTTCTCACGACTCCATTGTCTCGCAATTCCCAGAAGAGACTTGAGTACAAAGAAAACTAAACCAAATATAGAAACGAGAGCACAAAGCCTCCGAGTCATGTTAGAATTTTTAATATATCGAAAGTGGGCTATTCCACTGGGGCCTTCACAATTTTTCACATAATGGAATGTAAACCCCTTAGACTTTTTTTTTCCTTCGAAAACTTCCCCAAGTTATTCAGTACCGACATATCAAACAAAATATTCTTTATAAAGCACTCCCAATGTGATAAATACGCATTTTATAAATTGGCCTTTTACTAGGGAATGTCCGTGTTACAAACTGTGATTCCGCCTTCAAGTTGAACAAGTCCGATATCCCCGAGTTAAAGGGCCGATTACCTATACTTATGCATATAAAACGAAAGGTTTTTTGGAACTCTGTCATCGTTTATTTCAGCTGCAAAAAGTAAGACCGCGAGCGGTCGTCTTTCTTTCCTCAGAGCAACGGGTGGCGAGCTAAAAAGTAAAATTATGTAAATTGATAAAAAAAAAGGAGGAGAGACAAGGGTACTTCCGCCCTTGTTCCTCACGGCTCAGCCTGGGACCAGCAAGACACCAGGTTGCGCAGTGGGGGAAAAGGGCGAAAAAATATCGGGGAGCGAAGACCGATTGGCGCCCCACCTCCTCCCCTCATCCACCACGGAGCCTGGTCCCAGGCTACTCGCGACCTTCCCGCTCACCCCTCACGCGTGCTCTTGGTGTATTTTGACTCAAAACAGAAATAGGAGACTGCTCGCACTCCAGCAAAAAATAATTTGATGACTGTATTATAAACAACAAAATAGCATACCAACATATTCATGAGGATAATGGGCATTGCCAGACAGAACAATACAAAGACTACATTGACAGCTTCTGAGTAATGCCGCTTCGAATTTTCTAAAATAAAATCATTTTCATACTCCAGTTCACCCAAGGTCATTGCAAATGTCTTCAATAAAGCAAATTCATATGTGTGGAATTCCTGTGAAACAAAAAAAAAAGGTGATTAGCATTATTAGTTTTTACTAAATCAGTAGATAGCATTTTCGCGTGTTTTGATTGGCACAGAGAGGGAATCTTAGGGCGTTGGCCGGGAGATGTGAATTACACTTAGGTTATTTCTAGAGGTTGTAATTTAACGGAAGTTTATTTCCCGAGACGTCGTTTACAACGTCCTCAAAACCACGCGCGACATGCCTCAAAGCAAACAATGCAGAATATTGTAATGGCGGCTGCTGAATAGTCCAGTTTCGAGTTCGCTGAGACCGCTGAATTAAAGAAGTAAAGACGCATTTTTTACAGGCTTAATAAGCCTCCATCTGAAGTAATATATTCACAAATTCCACCGAGAAAAAGACCTGTTTATAACTCTGTCTCTTGTGTATATTCAAATTTCAAACACTTACTTCCCGGAATTTCTGAATATTTAACAGTTAATGAATGAGGCTGAGTATCTTAGGAAGAATTATGGAGATCGAGGAGGGTGTTATCCGTCGTGGCCGTAGGCCGAGGCGGATAACACCCTCCGAGATCTCCATAATTCTTCATATGATACGAAAGCCGAATTCAATAACTGTTTTATTATTCATTCAAAATAATTCCTAGTATAAAAACATAGCTAAAACATGCTTACCTCCATCGATCCATCGATGTTCAGTTCATCTTCGATAATGTACGTTTAGGTTTGTCCAGCTCCGCAGATATTCTCCAAATAGCAGATGTCGCCCTTCGAGTTGTCTTCTTGCTGTTCTTGCCATGTTTTTAGCTATTTTTTGGCCTAGTTCTTACTCTTGAAACGAGTGAAATGTCCGCCATTTTTTCAAGTTCACATTAGTTCACAACCAAAACAACTCAACCTCGTCCCCAGGTCTTCTCGGTTAACGGTGCCTTAACCTGCGAAAACGCTGCATTTTTGACGTCATTTCCTCGTTAAAGTCAAAGTTCTTCCAAATTTGGTCATCAGTAACTGGTTATGGTGAATTAAACGTGTGCTTTTAGCCAATCAGAATCGGGGAAATATTTTGAATGAATAATAACTTACTTTATGTCGAGGCTAACCCTGTATAAATGTGCCGTTAATGTTTGTATTCAGCGGTATCTTTTAATTCGAAACTGGACTATTCTTTTGACAAGACTGAATAAAAGTTTGCGGACCACTCCGGGAAGCAACTTCCGATAAATTTCCAGCATTTATTTGGTCTAAACAGGGCGCTTCCCTCTCGGAACTTCATATTGGTTAATAGCTGTTTTTGGAAGCAAGTCCTGTATTTTTACATTATTAGAGACCTTTACATTCGAGGATTACGATTTGATTTAACGTACGTTTTTTCAGATATTGTAAAAAAAAAAAAAAAATACATACCCAAGAGTGTACATTTTCACCACAAAATTTAGCCCTGTTATCTTTATTGGAGGAGGTTAAGCCCTCTCCCGATTGCAAAATGATAGAACTTCTTATATTTGATAACTTGTTTCCGCCACTACGACATTCTCGCTAACCCTTGTAGTAGAATGAGGGCGGCTACCACTAATTTTCCCGCCCAAATGACGCTGGTTTACGCGCGCGCACTACTTAGTGTTAAGAAAATCTTGTACTCGTAGTCGTCCTCGTCTTTTTTAAAGCTCTCTAGGCACTGAGATCTACAATACAACATACCTGGTTATACATAAGCAAGAAAAAGGTCGTTCCAAATGCTACCACGAACAGAAAAAAGAGAAGGAAGACCTTAAATAAAAAGATATCATGGTATAACAAAGCGTTAAAATCGATCGCGAATAAGTTTTTTTCACATTACATTGTTTTCTTTAATTTTTCATGGACATAAATACCCGGAAAAGCGTCCGAAACATTGTCAGCAGCATTATCACGTATTTTCCGTAGTACGAAAGTCTGAAAAGAAAAGAAAGAAATGGTACAAAACAGCCACAAGAACAACAAACAAGCAAACAAACATAAAACAAAACAAACAAAATTGCACTTGTAATTTAATTTGTATTTATTTGTTTGTTTACCCACAAAGTACTTAGGAGGTTTTAAGAAGTCTTTTAAACGTGTGCGTGCGTTCCAGGTCGAATTTGAATTTAGAAGTGTTGGTTTTCAAGGAGAGAGGAAAACCGGAGTACCCGGAGAGAAACCTCTCAGAGCAAGGAAGAGAACCAATAATAAACTCAGCCCACATATGGCGTCGAGGCCAGGATTCGAACTCAGGTCACATTGGTGGGAGGCGAGTACTCTTACCACTGCACCACCCTTGATCCCCAAAAACAAAACAAAACAACAACAACAACAACAAAAATACAGGTCATTCTTGATCTTTAGCACTCTTATTAAACAAACTCTAACACAGTTACCTCGTGTTTGCTGCGTGAGGCGTTATTGAGAAAAATGGAATGACTAACCTTCTGAAGTAAAGGACAAGATTGAGCCAAGCAAAGAACAGAGAAAAGGCCGCTGCCATGGATTTGAAATGTGACTTGCAGGCGCATACTGGAAATACATAGTATAACGCGGACACGTATATCGCCCACTCGATAAGGTTCGTTTTGGACGTCAAGTATTTAAGGCGCTGTGAAAAGGCAAAAACGAAAATTAAAACCAATAAATTGGCTTTGAATGAATGTTTTCGGTCTTCGTGTCGTAACATTTTAATACTGAATGTCTTATTTATGGTTTGTGGTGCTATGGCGCGCGCGGGGGGGGTGGGGAGGAGGAGTGGCATCTTGTATGGCCCCAATTTTGATCATCCATATGAACCCCCTCGGGCAATGGCAAAACTCAAATGACCTCCCCCATCCCCACCCCCAAAAGTAAACCTCGTGACTTTAGTGAACCTCCACAAACCATAGATAATGAAGACTCGCTAATTACTTTTGCTAATAACAATAGAAACAGACAATGAACCAATAAGACACCTTGAAGCAAATACACGTGACCGGTTTCCAATTGTAAAGCGCGGGAGAAGGCGTGGAAACAAGTCATGCAACGGTTACGTTTGATCGTCAAAAGGACTACAAAACTACCCGAGGATTTCCGACGATCATTGTCGTATCCCGAACAGAACAGACTCGTCGAGACATTGTTAAGGAAATTAAAGACAACAGTCGAGTTTCGAATTCGTCGCGGCCGCTGAATAGAAGCAAAGAAGACTCTTTCATACAGGGTTAGCCTCAGAAGAAGACCTGTGTACAACTGCGTCTATTGTTTGAAATTCAAATTCAGGCACCTTCTCGCCGGTATATGTGAATATTTTACTTTTTGTTGAGACTAACCTTGTACAAATAACTCTTCGGTGCTTTTATTCAGCGGCCACGACAAATGGACCATTTTACAGTTGTGGACTTAGTACCCTGGCCTTCGAGTAAATGTGAGGCTGACGGTGACCTTGTTTTGATACAAACGTCCTTTGCTTTGTTATGGAAATTGTTCTTGAAAAATACTAATTAGCGTAAGAATAAATTGATTTTCATAATAAAGCAGGAAGGTTTGTACCAAAACAAGGTCACCGCCAGCCTCGCTTCCACCCATAACTGTAAAATGGCCTATTCGAAACTGGACTATTTGATATTCGTGAATGTTCGTATCGTACAGTTCATTTCTTCACATAGCACCCATACGAGGAAGGTCCAATCATTTTTTCACAACTGCACATCATATACGCTTGTAGGTATATGGTATACATTTGACCTTGGAACTGTGTTACATGCGTACATTTTTCTTCATATTTAACGTGATGCTTTCACATGTATACAAATAGTTTACTTAATTAATAAATAACAATGTCAATAAGGTGATATCGGCTAAAAGTACGGAAATAAAATTAACTTGCACCAAGGTTTTTTTTAAGAAAAATTGACGGATCCTTACCTGGCGAACAAGCTGCATAATTTCTTTTATGACGTGAATCAAGGCAGAGATAATTACAAAGTAATGCAGAAACACGACAGTCTAGAATATAAGCAAACAATGTGACAATTACAATGTAAATACGTTCATAATTATTTGGGCATGCCCCAAATAGAGTAATGGAAACGGCTTGTTTTGACGCAAATGTGCAATAGGCACGCAATACGTGCTAACATAAGCAAGGCAAGTAAACAAGTGAAGCGAGGCGAATGTCTGCCATGCCAACGTCTTGTACAAGATAAGAGGCATGTGGGAAAGAAAGATCTGCCAGCACGGCACTTCATCGCACTTTTACGATCTCAAAAGTTAATCTAAATGTTCAGTATTCTTAGCTTATTGAAATTTGGAAGTCTGAAGTCCAGGGATGAAATCTATCAAAAATATTTGGAATATTAACGTCGGGTTTTGGTCACAATAAGATCATAAGCAACGAACCTTGAAACACAGAAACGGATCGAAATCCACCTATCACAGATCACCAAGAATGACCTTTTGAACCCGTTGAAGTAAACTTTCGTCTCCTAAGAAGTCCGCTAAGATAATTTGCGTCTGACATTTTTTTGACGAGAGGATCGAAATGCACCAATCATAGAAAGACAGCATGTTTCCTAAGAGGTCATCTGAACTTGATGTTTTCTTTATTTTATTTCTATTTTCTTTTCCTTATTTTGTGATTGGTCGATTTTGTTATGTCGAGTGGATAATCCAATGAGGGACGATTTGGATATCGTTCGATCCGAAATTTTTCGAAGCAGCAGTAAGAAGCAGTTTGGCCGTGCGCGTTTCGAGGAACGTGTTAATATATTCAATGCTGCCCTATAGCAGTTTATGCAATGTGTTACTCTCTTACTAATCCTTGTCGATACTGGACTTAAGGAACTTTATTTGCCCTTGTTAGTAACCGGAATACACTGTACAATGTGATGGGTGTGAAAACACATCTGTCAGTCAATCTTCCTCAAAGTGTCAGTATCAGTGGAGCTGAGATAAACCTTACTCTCCGGGCTGTAACCACTCATGTCCTATGTTGCAATTTGGCTCCAAGCATGTAGGCATTGAAGATGTCCATATTTTCAAACATTGTCATGAAATGACAGGATTATTGTTGTGGATTGGGACATACTGTATAAGCTCTGTGGTTCAGCAAACAAATATAGCAAAGGATTTATCTTCTCTGGTAAGACATGATGACAGCTGTTTAGCTGCAATAAGGCATGTTCAAAGAATCATACGCGTGGTGCGACCACGCCCAAATATACGCTCCCACAGCGTCTTGTTAATAAGAAAATTGAATAGAAGAGAAAAAAACTTTTCATGAATTCTTGAACATTTACATAACTAAAAATATAAAACACAAACATAAATTCCCCCAGTTTTTTAGTGTCTTACTATTTCTAGAAATAAAAAAATTGGAAAAAAAAAAGAAAGAGAAAATACAAGAGTGTTGCGTCACCTTGTCATATGTGTTGCAGGTGTCAATTTCATCATGCCACTCCTGAAAAGAACAGTGTAAAGGCATAAGGAGATATATAACTAGTCCAGCAACACATGATGTTGCTGTGTGAAGAGAATTAATTAAATACGGAAAAACTCTTTTCTGCACAGAGGCATTTTTGTGACTTCGCAAAGGTTCTGAAACACAAGGAGACTGAGAAAGTGAATTTAAAAAGTAAGCGCCTGAAGGGTGATGTCGCTCCCTGCAAATGCGCTCTTTTTCCAATTTTCTTTATATTCTTTCAGGTGACAAAGACAAACTTAATTTTCCTTATTGTTCTACTTCACAAGAAAACCACGGGGTTGCAAGAGATGAGATGTCACGAACCAGAAAAAAACCCATAAGTCATCGGGCGAAAATCTAGTAAACGAAACGACGAGTCATGTAAAAAGTAAATCAAGTAAAAAAACCTGTTTTGGCAACCAAAATGGGGGTAGTTTTTTTGGAGTATAGTATTTTTGGGTCTAACATTATGAGCTGGAATACATAATTGTGAGGCTGTCGTGATTCAAATTGGGCTTAATTGTGTCTGCACGGCTAATTTGGCCCTTTGGAGCCGAAGCAGATCTCTTTAAAGAAGCTGTATCACGAAATCTGCCACGAAACCCCTGAGTGAAACAGAAAAATCACTGCTCAGAACATGAAACATAAAGGTATAAATCTTCACGTGTGTTCTTTTTTGTTGTTTGTAGCGTTTGATAAAATGCTGAGGAGATATATTTGTTTGACACGAAGCTGTGATTTTTTCATTTGCAAGAAATTTCTCAAGTTCCATAGAGAATAAAGACGCATAACTTTGGCATTATTAACAAAATGAACTAGACAGCTATGACGTCACAGCTCATTTAATTTTCATTGTACAGTCGAAGCTCTCTTAAGCGACCACGAAAAATGTGTATCCGCGAAGACTTAGTGGTCGTTTACAAGAATCGAACCACAGAGGGTCTCTTCCGAGAAGAGGTCCGGACACATTTACTTTATGGAAGATAATTTATTGTGTGCAGTTTCTAAGTTAGGACATGTGTAGTTCCATGTTGTCGTTACAAGTTGTTCGTATACTCTAAGTAACACAGTACATAGAGTGTGTATAGAGATGAGACCATGCGTGAAGTAGTCGCTTACAAACAACAGAAAAATAGTTAAACCGTCACCCCCGAAAAGTGGTCGCGGTCGCTCACAAGAGGTGGTCGTTTACTACAGGTTCTAACTGTAAGGCTTTGACTGAGAAAATTGTGGTGTTTTTATTGTCGGTCGCTTATGGGAGGCAGTCGCTTACGAGACGTAGTTGCACATGGAGGTTCGAATGTATTTCTAATTGGCACTTTGACTTACTGACTGGCCATTGGGAATTGCAGGTGTCTTGTTACAGAAGCTATAATTGCACAGGACACAAATGTTGATCTTGAGGTTAACAGCCAGGGCAGTAAAAGGAAGAAGAAACGCCAAGTAAAACAACAGGTTGACGATAAAGGTTATCCATCCAAATTTTTTCCTATGACAGAAAAAAATAAACAGATATTCCATTATTTTTCTGTCAATCAGAAGAGATGAATCTCTTATCCTCTCTTGTTTCAATCCAGTGCGCAAATTATGTCTTGAGCAGTTTCTTAGTCAATCACAATCAACTTATCTGAGCTGCCTTTTTCAGCGCGGGAAAACATGAGCACGTACCTCAGGATTGCTTGTGAAGTTATCTATGATTGGCTAAGAAGGTGGCGCGATTTTTTTTTTGGCTAATCAAAACGAGAAAACAAATCCTGAGCGCGCTGACAGAAAATCGATAACACATAAAACCCAGGAAGAACAGAGAAACTAACCATTTAATATTCATGAGGAAGTAGCACACAGGGTGAGTCAAACATTTCTCCCGCCGTCGTTCTGCCATGGTCTTAAGAAGAAGAACAGACATGGAACAAATCAAAAAAGGGAAAAATAAGAACGAAAACAAAACCAGAAAAAATGTAGAACTCTTGCAAAGAATAAAATAATGTCAGAAGTGGGATTCGAACCCACGTCTACAAGAGTAGACTGCGACCTGAACGCAGCGCCTTAGACCGCTCGGCCATCCTGACAACAAGAGCGAGTAGTCACTTATTCTTTTCTCAATGATAAAGATACGCACCGGGACAACATTATTGTGAAACCTCGCTGAACAAAAGTTTTCCTCTGTAACAAATAAGTAACATTTTGTTGGGGAGGGAAACTGATATTTAGCCCTATTTTTTAAATCCTTTGAACACATTGACAGAATTCTTAAACCACAACAACAACAACAACAAAAAAACAATAAGAGCTGGTTTCGACATTATAAAAAAGGATGTCAGAAGTGGGATTCGAACCCACGCCTACTAGAGTAGACTGCGACCTGAACGCAGCGCCTTAGACCGCTCGGCCATCTTGACGAGTTAGCTGAAAGTCACTTTTTAACGCAATAATACTGATTTCAAGCAAGAACTTTTATCACTAGCAGAAAGCTGGGGGAATTTCATACCTTAAGCGCGTCAAGAGAGTGTTCCAATGGACTCGTCGTGCTCTGCTTCCCTTGTATTAGCCTTAAATCGTATGTTACCTAACAAATGAAGAGCCATCAATCCATTATTCGAATTGGAAACAAGGAAAGCTCGATACATTAAGCTTCTCTATGGTCTCGTTCACTATTATGTAGTACATGTTATCAAATAGTGTAGGTAATAAAACACTTATGAATAATGTAAAATGACTATAGTAAAAGCGCATTGTTTCGATATCTTGCCTTGAAATCTTTACTGCTTGGATCTCCATCTTGTTCAATGCAATTGTCTAAAACGCGCTGGAGAAAAAAAGTTAGCCAGTGAGTAATTTCAAAACAAAGCAATGAATTTGTTTGAAGTCAGTAAAAAAAAAAAAAAAAGATTACAAGATACGGCAACCCACACTGTGTCCCAAACACCACGCTCACCGCGTAAAAGTAGGCAGCAAAATGTTGTGGCAAATATTTATTATCATTTGATACAAATGTTTCTTCCTTTTCAGTGGCCGAGAGCCCACCACGTGACCTGCAAATAACTGCCTACAAATAATGGTTTGCTCATGTGCAATGCCGTCCAACTGTGTTTGGCTGCAAATAATATTCCGCACATGCGTAAAGGGAACCGTGCTTTTCTCCTTCTTGCGATCGCTCTTGCGTGAAAATGGCAGATCGCTTCGCTTCCCGAGGATATTCATCAAAGAAACAAACTCGGTGATCGAATGATAAAACAGTTATTGAACTCGGTTATCGCAAAATAACGTGATTTGTCAGTGTCTCCCAGATCAATTATTTGCCGAAGCCGAATAACTGATCCGCTCACCACTGACAAATCACGATATTTTGCTCAACCTCGTCCAATAATTGCTAATTGTTACATATGATATAAAATGTTCTACAATTGGTATGGGATTTAATAGAGCCGGCTAACCCTCCCACGAGCATCCCGGTATCTTGAAATAAAAGTTCCCCAGGAACTCATGTGGTGAGTTTCCTATTTTCGTTTCATCAATTATTAGTGAGTTTGAGAATGAAGTGTACATACCTCTGCTACGTCAGGCATTTCTGCCACAAGTGTCTGAATCTGAGATACACCTCCACCCTCAGTGGTATCAATCACCTCTTTCCACCTATAATTTAGGACAGCAAGAATACTTAGTTATTCACAGTTACTAGACATTCAGCCAAGACCAAGAGCGAAGCTCTCGAGGGATCTGTTAAGAAACTTATTTCTTAAGTAATTCAACTTTTGCCGTAAGCAAGAAGCGAACTGAATTCCTCCTTTAAAACTGGACCTGTGCCTAGATCAATTGAAAAGTAATAAGCGGATAAATTTACGTCGCCTCAATGAGATTGCGATACAGTCATGTGACACTGGTCAGCGGATACCCTATTTTCTATTATGACAGCTGTCGACGATCATAACATGGATGTCCATTTAATAGTAAGTTAAACACGGTATGTATACAGCTATTTCGAGAAAGGTTGTCGGAAAAAATATGCACCTGACCATCCCGAAGGGTAATATGGGATATGATCAATACGCTGTTCCTGTCATTGTAAGTGTCGAATCTTCTATTGTTACTTTCCTTTAGCATTCGCAAACATACGTCTATGGCCTCTCTTGCCATTCTTTCAAATTGCTTTGAAGAACAGTTAACTCAGAACCACCCACAATACCTTTCAAGATTGTCGCGTGCACTTTTTCCGACAACCTTTCTCGAAATGGATGTATACCTTAGACTTTAAAGCTAGTAAGTAAGACACAACACATCCTCTAACATGAAGGGGCGGACGCACCTACGGACAATTTTTTCCAAACCAAAATTTCTTGGATACAAAGATATAACCAAAGTTGCTTCCATGGTGCTCCGCTGTAAAAAAATTATGGTATGCAACTCGGCAACCACGTTATTTATTATTCCCATTTACAGACAAGACTACCAAAAGCAGTTCGAATACTAGCCTGCATAGTAAGCGCATTTCAAATTCAAGCCGCACGGGGGATTCACCTGTGTTTACCTCGCGTGTTGTGATTTCGAGGTTGTCTCCGCCAAAGGGTGTGTCTTTACAAAGAGCTTTTCCTTGCGCGCCTCGAGAAGTCATTTTGTACCTACCTGCTGTGTTCAATTATGGCCATCGCAACCTTTTCTTTGTCGTTGGATATGGCAAGGTCCAGCACATTCTGGTTATACTTGTTTAACAGGATTTCTTGTTCTTTTACGGACAGCAGATATGACACGAGAGATGCGTAGCCAGAAGTTGCAGCCAAGTTCAGGGCCGTGTTCTGAATAGAAAAAATAAAAATAGAGTTTTAACCATGTTTATACAAGAATGTCAGAAGTGGGATTCGAACCCACGCCTACAAGAGTAGACTGCGACCTGAACGCAGCGCCTTAGACCGCTTGGCCATCCTGACACACGAGTGTAAGCGTAAACATTCTATTTACAATGACAAGGATAAGCAGAATACACCGTATTCACAAATGGCGGACACGCGGAAAAAAACTGGTGCCTAGTCATGAAAGCGAGGCGTTGGAGGGTAAACAAAAATTGCAAATGAAGACTTTCAAAGAACTTGCAGAGTGTTTAGCACGGATTCCACCTAAAATAACTTTGTATGGACGTCTTTTTAAATACAATGACGTGGGACGTCTTCTGCTTTTAATGTTTAGTACTGATTTGCTGTTTGCAATCAAAAGGGACGCGTATATCTTCGAGGAAACAGGATGATTTGTAGGTTGCCGAAGCATCAGAAGCTCGACAAGTGGGTGATGGCTGGAGAAAAGCGGCAAACATGTTGGCCCAAACTTCATGCTGGAACCGAATACGAAAGCCAGCTTACTGCAATTCTGTAAAACAGAAGTAAAAACAGATATTGGTGGCAACAAAAAAAGAAATAAGCGACGGATATATGGCCTACTTGTCAACGGAAGAGACCTCCGCCATTACTCAAAACAGGTCAAGTCGAGAGCGGGTGAAAGATTCATTCACGAGACTCATTCATTCATGTCAGTGTCATTTTACACATATCTATGTATGTCTGTATTTACAACTTCCTTTGGATGATATTATAATTCCGTCACTTTGGAGTGAATTGTTAGAGGTACGTTGGCAGAGCTTAGCAAATTCAGTGCAAATTTAAAATCTTTTGATTTCTTTGTCATTGCGAAATAAATAATTTTATCAAAACTAGACGCTCTAGTGTGTGAATCTTATGGCTTGCTATTTGCCTGGTCTCCTTTACGGCATTATCTTGGAGAGCTCTTGGTAAAAAAAGTGGTATAAAGCTCACATTTTACTAGGTTAAACTTTTAAGGCAATGTTTATATCAGGACTGAACACGGCAAGCTTCTGTTTCGAATAATTAAATGCGAGTCTGGATCCGTTTAAGAAGACCATCATTTTATTTATTTATGTATTCTTCACTTTTAAAATATTATGGAACATGAAGTTAAAACTCTTAACAGCTAAAGATAAGAAATAGGAAAATTACTCGCTGAAATGAAATGTGGCCGGCTTACCGAGTCTGCCGAGTAACAATTTGAAATTTTGAGCGTACTCCACTCGATCGCTCCTGCATTTATACCAAAAAGATAGTTCTAATTGATGTCCTTCATCGATAAAGACCAGAGAATAACGTCCTGGCAAATAAACACCAAACATAACTTCATCCAAACCTCAGTCACCGCTTCTTTCCTGTCTTCCTTTTTTCCATCTCGATTTGAACTGTTTTGTTCAATGGCACACGTCTCTTGCGTTAACAAGTAGGCCATATATCCATCGCTTATTTCTTTTTTTCTTGCCACCAAGATTTTCATTGTTTATATTTCTGTTTTACCGAATTGCAGTGAGCTGGCTTTCGAACTCGGTTTCAATGTGAAGTTTGGGCCAACATGTTTGCCGCTTTTCTCCAGCCATCGCCCACTTGTCGAGCTTCTGATGCTTCAGAAACCTACAAAATCAACCTGTTTCCTTGAAGATATACGCGTCCCTTTTGATTGCAAACAGCAAATCAATACTAAACATTAAAAGCAGAAGACATCCCACGTAATTGTATTTAAAAAGAAGTCCGTACAAAGTTATTTTAGGTGGAATCCGTGCTAAACACTCTGCAAGTTCACTGAAAGTCTTCATTTGCAATTTTTGTTTACCCTCCAACGCCTCGCTTTCATGACTAGGCACCAGTTTTTTCCCGCGTGTCCGCCATTTGTGAATACGGTGTATACCGTATGTCCTCGTGAAACGAAAGTTTAACGGCTGAACGTTTTGCCTGTGTAACGACGAAAGAAGTTTTTTGGGGGGGGTCCTTTATCCTTTGAACGATTTTACTAGATTTTAATTTAAACAACAACAACAACCACCACCAGAACAACAAAAACAAAAACAAAAACATACAGTTTCAAAAATGCGAACATGTCAGAAATGGGATTCTAACCCACGCCTACAAGAGTAGACTGCGACCTGAACGCAGCGCCTTGGACCGCTCGGCCATACTGACAACATGCTTTCAAATAATTGATTTTGTTTTTAAAAAAACTCTTTTCTAACCAACTGCGTCTCCAAGAATAACAACATGTTGCTACCACAGTACTTTCTGAGAGTAATCACAAATAGCCCAAGTTCGATATATTAAAATTCTAACGTGACTCCGAGGCTTTCTGGCCATTTTTCTCTTATATATTTGGTTTGGTTTTATTTGTGCTCAGTCCCCTTTTGGGAATTGCGAGACAATGGAGTCGTGAAAAATTTGCAATTTTGACCCTAGAGCCTCGGAGTCATATTAAGCCTCGGAGTCATGATAGAATTTCAAAATATCGAACGTGGGCTATAGCAAGTGAGTCCGACACTGCACCTGATGTTTATCTAGAGCGTTGAGACTTTCAGGGTGAGTCTGCAGTATGTACTCCACACAGCGCTCGGAGCCATTGACAGCAGCCATGTGAAGTGGAGTGCGGTCATCATGATCTCTAACAATAAATTGACGAGAGAAATTACATAGGCCTTATTAATACGCAGAACAAGATTGCCGGACTAGGGGGAAGGGACAATGTCACGCGAAAAACCATGTTATATTGACCATTAAACGAATGGCCAGTGGGAGAGAGTTTAGTTTGTTTCTCGAACATCTCAGTGCTGAGTTTCGAGGACAAAGATCAGTCATTAAGTGGTTTGTTATATAGCGCATGAAGAAAACTTCCACTTTTACAAATTTATGAAAGTGAATCGGTGAACATTTGCGGGTAACACGGCACAGTTACGTTCTGACGTCATAATTTTGTCATGCTGTCCGCTCAGGGCTTTTGGCGGGAAACAGTTTTGTTGTTAGATATCATCTTGAAGTATTCAATGAAAGTGCGCGCTGCTGAAGACAAATTTTGGGCTTTATATCAATGTTGAATACAGTCAAACCTGTTCTTAGGGCCCCCCGGCATAGTACGGAGGGCACCCCTCTACAGACAGTTCTCTTGGTCCCACTAGGACTAAAATTTTATACGATTCCTGACTCTGTGATACAAACGGCATCTCTGTAATGCGAACACTAGGCTCTATTTCCTTTTTGCGCCTGAATTGAGGAGGTTTGACTGTAAATCTAAATAGCTAGATAGTGATACTAAGGATTCCCTTGGAGAAACAGCAGCACATTACAAGAAGAGTGACGAATGCCTAGGCCAAACATCGAACTTTTCATGAGACGGACCAAACTCTAATTTGGGTCGACCTAAATTAAGTTAAGATCGTCTGTTGGGTCAGACGTCGAACTTAAGATGCATCGAATGAATCAGCTGAATCAGATCTAGATCAGTAATAAATTTTTTCCCGAACGATTCTATGTACATTATCAAACAAATTTCTAATTTATTAGTTTAGTTTGTAGCATGTGAAGATCCACGTTTGTCCCAGAGACGACCTGCAGGTTTTTCCCTTTTATTTGCCACTAATTATTTGCCATTTCAGTTTTATCTTTGTCATTTTAACTATTGTTTAAGAAAAAAGAAGTGCGTGAAAGGATAAATAAAAGAAATACGAATGGATCTAATTAAGTTTTGCAAGGTAGTCATCTTTATATTACCTTTCAAGTGTAGCGCCCTTCTTCAACAGAAGCTTGGTTATATCCTCATGCCCTTTGTGACATGCGTAATGAAGGGCTGTTTTTCCCTTTTTATTTTGCAAATTAATTATTCGGACATTTCTCTTAGCCAGTAATGCTTCAGCAATCTGTAGCCAGCCATACCTGGAAAAAGCAAACAATGATTTATGTTCGACAAAAAATTTCTCAAAAAAGCGCGTTTTCATAGACCATTTTAGGATGTATGTTAGGTTCTCCAAGTTCAGATCACTTGATAGTCCTCACAAGGTTTAAGTAGGTCTGCAGTCTGCAGAGCGCTTACCTTATAGGAATTTAACGTTCCACGAAATTAAGGTATTGAAAGGTAACGCGACTTAAATTAACGCGAATATAATGGAAAACGACTTTCGCATAAAGGAAATTAACGCAACCTTTACAAAGAAACAAAACTTGTTGAGATGACAAGAACAAAGGATAAAACGCATAATCCGAAATGGGAACTTTGTTCGTGGTGCTTCCCATAAATGTACGAAGGGGGTCAACCAAAGAAATCTCCCTCTTAGCAGCTTTCCTCCCTACTACTACTACCCTGATAAAACACTGTACTCCTCTTTCATAGGTGTCAAGACTGTCAAAAGTGTATCAAGAATTTGAGGCCAAAATAATGGAAATTAAAGTCGCGATAACTAACTTTCCACTTTATTAATGGCGCAGAAATTAACGTATACATAAATTGATAGGACTTAAATTAAAAATCGCGTGAATTTCATGAAGCGTTGATTTGCTTTTATGAGGTATCCGGCTAGATTTTCTTGTAGGTCCGCAAAACGTACCGAGCAACGATATGAAGAGGGGTATCCAGTGAGTCTGACGTCACTTGACGAGCCGCCTTGTTCTTTTTGATGAAGAGAGCGATGTGCTGCAGATAGAGAAACAACAATTATTAAATTAATAGATTGAATATGATTGGCCGTGTGTGTAGTCCAGAATAGGAGTGTTGTTCAGTGAATGACGTTTGCAAGCAAGTCAACGTCAGAGTCACCAGAGCAAATTGCGTATAGTCAACTGTTGTATTTTCGACTAGCTAGTAACCTGATTGGACAAGTTAATTCTCCATGTTATTGATCGTCTGTCAGTTAGGTCGTGAGCATATTGGTTGCGAGAGCTCTGAGATGCCAGTAATGCGTGCCTTTTTGTGATGTGAAATTGAATTTTAGAAATACCTTACCTCGATAATAAGGACATTTACCTGCAAGTAACCATCTCGTGCAGCGTAATGCACTGGGGTGTATCCGGTAATGTCCTTATCAACCACTAACGCCTTCGCCGCAGGGCTCTATAAGAAAAGTTAACAAATACAAAAAGGTAGCTGTAATAATCAGGTAAGCAAATATGTCATTTTAAATAAATTAAATGATGATGGTTTAAGCGCTAGTTCTTCCGATCCTAGGGTGGGCGAATCAAGCGATTCTAGGAAACGTTTTTCCCAACTGTTCTCAGCAACAGCATAGCGCCGGTCCGCCAACGGTTTTTTTATCAGACCGCACACATATGTTTTGAAAACAAAGAGCGTAAATTGCGTCTTCTGGCTGAAATGGCTGTTTACTCATGAGGATTAAGGCGCAAGGATTGGAACAAACTCTGTCAAACACAATGAGCACTTTTGTTATATGGTACATCTTCGTCCAGATCCGTCGAACAGCTACATCATTTATTTATTCATTTATTCTGATTCGCCAATTTGAAGGGGACACCTCAACTTCATGACGCCATTTACTGCCGGCCCGTAACAGTCCCCTACCCTCAGGTGAGATAGGTCACACCACCCGGGGGTCTACATCCCCTATTCTTTTCGAACAGCAGGGTGGCTTCTTTTACGTCACTTTACAACTTATAAGAAAGGATGACGAGGATAAGGCCAACAGCTTAACGTTACCGCCCAATGCCACGAACATTTGAACTGAGAGAAGATCTGAAATCACAGCGCGTCTCTCCCAACTGAGCTAACCGGAGGCGGTTAAACGTGTAAGTAACCATTTTTTGCATAATTACCAAACGTATTACCTTGAGTAAGGCTTCCATGGTGGACGAATCTCCATCCACAATTGCTGCGTGCAAGGGTGAGCGCAATTCCACATCTTTAAGGGTTATATCGGCCCCCCGGTCCATTAGCAATTTAACAGTATCTGTTCCACCAGCTGACGCAGCTAAGAAAAGGGGGGTGCAACCTTGAATGTCTCGGGGATCCACCGGAGCACCCTGAAAAGAGAAGGAACTTACACTTACATACCCTCGTTTTCTTCAGTACTGTTGGACTTCATACTTGTATGGACCACATGGCGGTCGATACAACAATGGAAAGAATTGTCGTTTGTTGAACGATGTGGTAAATTGGCGGGAACGGGGGGAGGGGGGAGGTTGCGTGGTAGATCAAGACCTTTCCACATCCAACTGTAGCTGGTCTTACAGTCAATGAGGTCGACTGTTAAAGCAGTCAACCCCCACGTTATATAAATGATAGCAAGAAAGGATGGTAGCCAGAGGACCTTTTACGCTTCACCTTGTAGCTGTGAATTTTATACCACAGATGGTACCACATTTTTAACAAATGCTCAGGATTATTCTTTATTGTAGCTCATCGACCTTTTGATTGACTGCATGCGTGTTTTTGGCCAACGTCAAAATACGGGCTGGTTTGCAATCCGTCGGTCAGATAGAGACAAAATACACGTCATACCTCATCTACTAAGTAGCCGACAACAGACTCGTGATTGTTCTGCGCTGCCCGATGAAGGGGTACCATTCCTTGCTCATCTAGTATCTCTTCTTTACACAAACCAGGGTCTGCTCCGACCAGCAGCTGAACTATCTCCAGTGAACCTTGTGAGCATGCCAGATGAAACGCTGTACTGTTGTCCGCCTCCTACAAAAGTGGATATATTTTTGTGTTGAAACAGCCCTGTTTTAGCGAGCTTGAGCAAAGACGTTTTTGATGGAATTCCTGAGCTGGGGAAAAGCTGAGCTAGTAAGATAGTATTTGATATAATTGGCCATTACCTTTTTTTGACGCACATTTGCTCCAATTTGCAGGCACAGTGACACGATCTGAGGAAAAAGAATTTTCAATTAATACACGTTTAACCTTTATAGAAAATCCAGTTTTACTTCATCAAAGATACGTTAGACCATGCGAACTCTCAGTTGAAAGAATGCAATCTTGTTTCCTTTCGGAGAGCCGGTTTAGGCTGATGAGATCAACTGAAAGAAATATAGTTTAATGTGCCTAAGAAGCCGTGTCACTAGCCTAACAGTTTCTCAAAGTTCATTTTTGTTGTTTGTAGCGTTGGATATAAGGCTTATCAGACATATTTCAAGTGTTTTTGCAGGAAGCAGTTATTTTGTCATTCACAAGTAATTTCGATTGCTCAAGTTCCATAGCTAATAGCCCATGTTGGATATATTAAAATTCTAACAAGATTCCGAGGCTTCGGGGTCAAAATTGCACATTTTTTACGACTCCATTGTCTCGCAATTCCCAGAAGAGATTTGAGCACCATGAAAAAAAATATATAGAAAAATGACCAGAAAACCTCGAAGTCATGTTAGAAATTTAATATATCGATTGTGAGCTATTAGGACGCGTAATTGGCAATAGAGTGTTTTCACATGACGTCACGGCGGCCATATTGGTGTCCCAAAACAATGAAACGGCGGCCATGTTGGTGTCCCAAACTAGTCCTGTGGGAGTTGAACTCCTTTCTTATGCAAACGCTTTCTTTTGTTCCAATAAATTTGCATAGATGCTGGCCACGTGAGTGAAAACACTCTATAAGGCGGATACAGACCTTCAGATAAGAGGTGGGGGGAGGGTGGGGGGAGGAGCGGTCTCAAAAAATTTTTTTTCGGCCCTTTGGGCCTTAGTTTGGTCTGTAAATAAGGGGGGGCAGCCCCCCCGACCCTACCCTGGATCCGCCACTGTTATTAGAAAAAAGAACTATACAGACATGACACAGCACTCTAAAACTATTCCGTCGACTCGTGGCGCATGCAAATACCTGTGGAATGCCGCTGTCCACTGCTAGATGTAGTAAGGTGCTTCCTTCATTATCAGCATTACAAAGGAGATTGTCTTTGTCAAGTTGTTTTTCGTCCACTGATGAAAAATTATCAAATAGTTGAAAGTTAATTGGGGAGGCCTTCTCTCATTAAACTGAAAAACACTAGTTACGCATGCGTCGTAGCATCACCATTTTGCTAGTCACTCATAGATTACCACAAGGCCCAATTTCCTTGTTAGATTTGTCTAACGCCAGGCGGCAAGGATTAAAAATGGCGGGAAAAACATGATCACGTGATATTAGGACACTTACAAATACTGACAAAGTATTCAGCAACAGATTGTGCTCCCTTGGATACTGCCATACCAAATGGCGTCATCTTATCTTCAGCTCTCTGACTGATATCACCTTTGTGTTCAACCTAACAAAGACGAAACACTTTAACGTCAAATTAGGTTTGGTTTTAATGTTAGCACCTTTTACCTATTAGGTCTGGCCCTCTATCCAGGATTGCGTGTCTTACAGCGCGTTTTCATGCACCCTCGTGTCCACACAGTAATTTTCAAGGAGTTATAATAACTCCTCGAGTGGGGCTAATTTAACTCCTTACAGTGGAGTTATTTTTTGGGGGGGTTATTTTAACTCCAAAAAGGAGTTTAAAAAACCCTTTTTCAGGAGTAAAAGTGACCCCAGATATTGAGGAGTTAAAATAACCCCAAAAAAGGAGTTATCCTGTACCTAAAATTTTTACTCCACTTTTCAGAGTTAAATTAACTCCAAAAAGAGTAAAAACAACCCATGTAAGTAGTAAAAGTAACCCCATTTCGGAGTTTTTTTAACTCCAGACTGGGAGTAAAAAGAACTCTTTTTCAGGAGTAAAAATGACCCCAAATTCGGAGTTAAATTACGAGTTAAAATAACCCCCAAAAAGGGCTTATCCTGTACCTAAAATTTTTACTCCATTTTTGGAGTTATAATAACTCCCTAAAAATTACGGTGCAGCCGTTATGCAAATTTATTGGAACAAAAGAAAGTTTTTACATAAGAAAAGAGTTCAACTCCTACACGATTGGTTTGGAGTACAAACATGGCCGCCGTTTCATTGTCTTGGGACACCAATATGGCCGCCGTGACGTCATGTGAAAACGCTCTACAACTTGCTGTCTGGACTGTTAATCGTAGCTCCGCTTGTTTAACTGTATGGTTTAGCTAATAAGGAAATACAGTAGTGCTGGGGCAGACCAGAAGAGCAGTCAAGTATAGAAATTCTTCTCGGCTTGTCGTAAGTGACAAACACTTGAATCCGGACAATTGTCGTCACCAAGAGTGTCTGAAGGTAGAGGAGTGTATGTTCACTACTAAGAGACGGGAATGGGTGTGCAGCTCGAACTGTGGAGCCTGAGTGTTTAATGCCGTCCAAATAACATACAAAGTTCAACATCATAACTAAAGAATGGTTTACAAATATTCCTAAATAAAGTCACTCAGGCTTAACTATTCACGTGCGCTGCCTGATACAAAAGCCCAAAAACCCAACGGGAAAAAATTGGGAACGTATTCCCCAACCGATTCGGTCGCACAGCCTCTGGGGGTAAAAGGTAAAAAATCAATCGATAGATGAATAAAGTAAGATATGAAAATAAAAGTTGATAGTTCGAGAGCTGAGATGAATACAGAACAACTGTCAAAACCTTATAAACCTAATAACAATAGAGTCAATTAACGCCATAGCGGCTCACGTGCGTTCATACCAATAGGAAAGTATTTACATTCTCTGTCACTGCCACTACGTTTAGCTCCGCCGAATGTAAATACATTTTTACTAACCAGTTGCTTGCAAATATCCACGCTGTCAATTTGGGCAGCAATGTGTAGAGGTGTGTACGAACCAAATCCCTTGGCATTGGAATTACTTTTACTGTTATTTAGAAGCAGCTGTGCAAAGAGAAAATAATATAAATAAAATTACTCCGCGAGCTCTAACCAAGGCAGACAACAGGGAGCATTCATTGTATTTTCTGTTTATCGTTCATTGAATTACCTCTAATTCGAGGAAAATATCACAGTCTCCGTTCTAATGGATATACTATTGGCCAGTTTAATTTTGGGCGTGGGACTGGGTCAGTGTCGTGTCAAAATGCACTGTGGGACTGTCGTGGGGATATGAATACCAATGCTTCTTTTACCGGCTCTTGCGATGTTGCGAAGGATAAATCTGGATCGAAGTTCGTCCCTTTAAACAGTTTAAAAGTGCAATTTGGCACCAAATTTACCCAGTCGAGTAAGCACAACCTCAAAAATTGCTAATTACAGGGCATTCTATCTTAAACAATAGGCCCTTCGCATCTAGTCAGTCACGTGGTACAAAACTACCATGCTGAAGAGTAAAGGATGCACTGATGGAAGACAAGCAAAGGACTCACATCATTTAAAACTGTAAGTTCCTTCGTTTGTCTTCTCCCATTGCGTCTCTTGTATTCCTTTCCCGCATGGCGGAGTTGTACCACGTGAATTACAAGCTGGAAAGGGCCCATTCAAGCTTTTTCATGTTTCTCGCCATTATTTACAAAGAGGTTTTGGAGATACAGTATAAAGATAGCACAGATGTTTCCGTTCATTACCAGAACTTGAGAAGATTAGAGGAGTATAGGAAGAGGTTTGTATAATAGACTAACAATGAGGGAAAACGTTCGGGTGTTTAAGAAGTTTTAAAAGCAAACTGGTTCCCAGGACTTTTCTCTCAGTAACAAGGGTGAAAGCCCTGAGAACCAGGTTGTTTAAAAGCTCACCACCACAATGACTTCACTGTCCACTCTAACAGCATTGTGCAGTGGCGTGTCACCGCGCTCGTCCAAACACTTCACATCAGCTCCTGATTTAAGAAGTAGCCCAACAATGGTCACGTGTTTGCCAAGAATAGCATTATGCAGTGGTGTCTTGCCGAATGTATCTTTCGCATTAACATCTGCACAAGGATTGAATGATAAAAATTGCAAATTACTCATGACGAAAATGATCATGACGAGGCAGGGCCGTAGCATGGGGAGGGGCCGGAAGGGGGGCGTGCCCCCCACCCCAGTTTTTTGCCTCAAAAAGTCAAAACATGCACGCATAAAAGTTGAAAATAAAAATTCATCTCCCAGAGCACACAATGATGTCTATGCAGCTAGGTGAAACATTTTCGGGTTTTAAGATACAGAGACCAGTCCAAGGGGTCCTCCTGACCCAAAGCCCTCTGCTTTTCAAATACAATGACTATGAGCTACCTAAAATCTTTCTGCCCCCCTCCCCCCCCCCGCGCTCGCCCCCCTCCAAGTTTTTAAAGGCTTGTTACGGCTCTGCGAGGGTAAAGGTTCCGAGTCTTGTTAGCTAGACAAGATGTACGAAGGGTGCGAAATGTGAACAACACGATGATGTTGGTGGAGTCTTGCTTTGGGTGAGCTCTTTTTGCTGGGACACCAAATAATGAGCAATCTATTAACGAACGAATTTTGCCTCGCGTCGCCGTTTTTTTAATCAAAGAATAAAAAGCTGGGGAAATACACAAGAACATTAAGAACAAAGGTGAGGGTAAACAAGCCATCCCCTAAAGAAAAAATAGAGCAAAAAGGCAGGAAAGGGAAGGCATTTTTCCTAAATTTCTTGTTACAACTAGCAAAAGCCTTGTGCCTCGCTTTCATGACTAGAGAACTTACAGAACTCCGATGTACAATGACCCGGAAGTCAGAATAAATTGTTGGCCATAAGCCGTAAAAAAATTCATTTCCTTCAGAAATAAACTTCATTCATTATTTTAATAAGAGAAAACAAAATCCACTACCATCAGGGATAGCGCGTTTGGGTATCGCCTACTAAAGCTTCCTTCAGCATTGAATTTCTTTAATAATCATTGATTATTACAGAAGCTATATGAAACATTTCAGAGAGAGTTTGGTGCGACATCTCAGTGATACTTCGAGACCGGCCAAAACAAGACAACAACAATAAAGAACTGAAAGCCTTAACTTCGAACACTAAATTCACTTCATAGTATTTGGACTTTTCTTACCTACTCCTTTTCCAAGCAATTTTTGAACCTCTCCTTTATTTCCTGATAAAGCAGCAAGATGTAATTTTTGCAGCTTGTTTCCCTTGCCTGCTTTCTGTTAAAGGTGAAAACAAACAAAGAAGCTTTACATAACGACTTCAAATCTGCTACGCGTTTTGGTAATTAATTCTCAATAAGACTTTAGTGGAAATAACTGGGGCATGGCTGTGTCGTATGATCGTTCGTCTACAGTGGCAGAGAAGGGATGAGATGAGGATGACAAAAGAGGAAAAGCAAAAGAGCAAAAAGAGGAAATTTTGATCAGTGACCCTGTATGAGCTCACGCTCCCCCTGCTTTGTCCAGACGCCTTTCATTCAGGTTATTGACTCGAACTCATGAGTAGCTAGCTACAGCCGTAGCTATGACAGTAATTGCTCCGTAAAGCGACTTGTTATTAAGGAGTTTAAAGAAGTTAAAGCTGTCTCACTTTGTGAAAGTTGAAAATGTTGTTACGAGCCATAGCTAAACTTGTTGCATGCACTTCAGTGGAATTACATGTCTCTATCAAGCTAGCGGAACGTAATTGCAAACAAAGGAAATTCATCCCGTCATTGCAGAATTGTTACACCTGAAAGTCCAACAACACGCAGGGGCGGATCCAGGATTTTTTTCAGGAGGGGGTGCACTCGTCTCTTGCTCTACTTCAACACCAATAAACCACATAGTTTTTTTTTTGCAGAATACCAGTTGTATTAGAAAACCGCGGGTCATCTCGGGGGGGTGCGCACCCCCTGCACCCTCCCCCTAGATCCGCCCCTGCGCTATACTCTGGAACTGCATGGAGGTTTTTAATTAATGCCCTGATATTCATAAAAAACGTTGTCTAAAATGCACAATAGATGACTGAGACTTACCTTAAGTTCAATACCACCAACCAATAATTTTCTTTATTAACTCTTAATAGAAAATATGTGCATGTTATTCGATGTATGAAACCTCTGATTGCCTATGCTAATACTAAAGTCAATAATGCCTCGCTCTTTCAAACGACACCATGTCACAATCTTCAATAAACTTACCTCGCAAAAGTCTGATAATCGTTTAAGGCAGTCTGTAAATTCATATCTTACCCGGTGGTGTTTAAAACGGGCGTGTTTATTAGGAGTTTCAGTAAGTGCTGCGGCATTACCGTTGGCATCTGTATGATGGTCACCCGAAGAGTCTGAACGTAAAGATACTTCTCTTCACCCCTTGACGATATTACATCAACTGCCCGATTTTCATCATTCAACGCAACAACAAACGACGGCCAGCCTTGCGCTTCATCAACTCCTTGTAGACAACCGCCAACTTCGCGTAGAGATGGAAAGGGCTCTATTCCAACTCAATCACAAAAGAATGGAAAGGCATCACAATGTACCTCCACACTACGAGTGTTGTCGTTAAATTGTTGCAGCCTGCGGAGTAATTCGAAGCGGCCAGATTTCCACCTCATGGTTGCCACATACAAGCCAGATGTTATAAATGCTAATGAGACCCATATTGATAATTCGATTCTCTCATGGGAAATCCTTGGTGGAAATTACACGATTTTTCGAAAAGACCGAAATCTTGATGGTGGTGGTGTATATTAACAGCTGTTTCCAACAAATTGATAGCGACCACGAAAGTAATCTGGACTCAAACTGCGAGGCGGTTTGGATGAAAGTACTTGTCATGGGAAATAAACCACTCTACGTTACCACCAAATGGACCTTTTACTTCCAACAGTTTTTTTTTACGGGCAAAAACTATCTCCAAAGTTGCCATTATAAAAACTTAGTAGAAGACTTCTGGGGAACCTCGATTTTAACGAAGTGCCAAGGGACTAGGGAAATTTGTTCGTAATATCGAGGCTTCGTTATATCAAAAACCTCGATTTAACGAAGTTTTGGGAAAACAAGCAAAATGTTCGTTATATCGAGGTACAGTTAATGATTAACTGTTTAATAGTGGCGCAAGAACCCTCTAAGTTCTGGCTTCAAGCACACTACAGGACACCCACACTGTAAAAGCTCAACTTTCTGAACCTTCTGCCATTACGCAAGAGCGCCATTGATATCAATAAAACTAAGGATTTGCAAGACGAAGAGTGATTTCTCCTTGCTAATCAAAATGTTAACAACTTTATATCCAAGTTTAAGAGATGCTCTCTAACAGATCCCTATAATTTCGCTCTTTCGCGACGGAACTATCCGAGAAACATCTTTTGTCTGCTTTTGACGAGTTTGATCGTACGACTCCCGGATCAGCTCGGATCGTAATAAGGAATAACTCTAAACACCCAACAAAAATTTATCTTACTAGTGCTGGCTAAATTCCGTACTCACTCCTTTAAGTAAAAACTTTCTTTGCTTCTTTTCTCCGTTGTTTTTGCTGCGTGGAGAGCCATTTTCTAGATCTGACAACTCGAGGTTTTCTTCTTCCTCTTCCATGCTTAGATGCGAATTATTCACGCAATTACAGACAGTGCAAAATGTAAAGCAAAAAATAAATATTCTTGTTTTTATAACCGGTGCACTATTGTTCGGCATGCGCCCACAAGAACAGGCTATATATAACTTTAATTTTAAATGCAAGAATCTGTTTGGTTGGAAAAGCAAATTAAAGAGTTTTGGAGCTGACATATGAAAGAATTTCGTGACGTACTTAATAAAAGTTTCGAATCTTCAGTCAAACCCCGGCTCTTTTATGATATTCTGGCAATAACATGTTCATGAGAATAACATTCTGCCTGCTTTTTTCTTCTTATTAGTATTATAAAGGTCAAGATACAAAGTGTTAATTCATCTACTTTCAGTTCCAAGCTGGTGGAGTTTAACAATCATCATTGTTTGGGAACTGATCATAAGCATTGCAATGGCGACCAACAGATTGCCTCGGGTTAGCAAAGCTCTGATCAAAATATTGAATAAATTACATTATCATTAGGTCTTAGAACATCCTTAACTTCCAACATTAGATCAGGAACTTACTTGCCACTGACTTCGATCATTCAAGTCCTAGGCGAAAGGAAACTTCAAGCTCTCTTGTGCCAAGTCTCGTTTTGTTTCATCAGTGTGATATTTATCTTTTTGAATTGACTTTCCATTTATCTGTTTATTTGTTTTGTTGTTTTCTTTTACAGGACTCTGTTTAAACTAGCTCGATCTAATGCTAACTCAGTAGTTCCAGAATCAAATATAAATAAATAAATTAGTGTTGCGATGAGCGGTGCCAAGAAATTATTTGAAAGTGTATTAATTTTGGTCATTGGACACCGTTGACTGTCCTTGAGCAGACACCTCTCTACTTACAGCACTCGGTCCCTGGCGTTTTTCAGGACGTATATATAATTTGTAATCATTATCTCTTAAGAAAGTGGAAATCTATCTAAACACCCAATGACCGGTTCCCAAATGCCTCCGTCTTAAAAGAGCGATGACTGTATGTTTTGGTACAGTAGACCATGGCAAATTTCGATATGTTAAAACCAACGCTTGGGCGAATAAAACAAACGAGACCGTCTAGAGGTTAAAGGATGAATATACATTTCTTTTACTTTTTTCCTTCAAGCCTTGAAGCTACGTTTAAATTGTGGCCAGTCTGTCTAATCCTGAGTTGATTTTCACTTCCAAACAGTGATCTTCCCGCAGGTTGTAATAACAGCGAAGAAACCATAAGTCGGTAACTTCAATTAAAGTACATTAGGCCAAGCGACGGTACTTAAAGTACCCTTTTGCCGACAAAGTGCGCGATAACGCAGTCTTCTATCAACAAATTATATCATGTGCATTTCCCACAATCAATAAGCGTGAAAACTATAAACAGTTTTATTAATTAAAATGGGTTATAATACCTTTTGTTTTAGCGAGAATACCTGTCTGGAAAGTTTAATTTAAATTATTTCTCCCCCTGACTCCTTATCAATTATTTATCAGGTTTATACGGCTACTTACAACTTCAGTAATGACTGAAGCTATAGAATATACCCATTATCATATATATTTCCTGCCAGCACGCAAACGCAGCACCACTTTGTACACTGTTCACGAACTGAAAATTATCCCAATTCTACCTGCGCAAAGCGTCCTATCATCAAAGCTTGATTCACCTATGCGAAACGTTAAAATGCTATTAAAACGTCTCCTAAATGAGCTGCAATTTACAGATTGTAAACAGAGCGAACACTTCCTTCCCTGTTAAGCCGAAATTATTTCAGAGGACCGTTTCCATAGTTGACTTAGCTATAAAAAATCGCCTTAACTTGCTGCCGCGGATTCTTGTATCCAATAGCATCTTCTATACGGACAGTGAATTTGTTTTAATATATTGTATCAAAATTGGGCCTAAGGGATCGTGTCCAAACTGCGAAATCCCAGAACAAAGGTAGGGATTCATGGATTGACCTCCGCTGTTTCTCAAAACTAAACTAATTAATTGAGAGTTTTCTTGAGAAGTATTGGGATTCAAAGGCAAGACACATTTCCCTCCCTTATGCTCCTGTTTGAAAATAAAGAAAATAATTTGAAAAGTCAAAAAAATACGAAGGAAAACCGAGGAGAGGTTTCTAATATTTTTAGACGGAAGTCGGAAACCCAAGAAAATTTTTTCTTTGGCTCTCGTAAGAAAAAGACCCCAGAAGATTTTCTGTAATCTGTTTTCTTACTGTCCTTTTTCCTTTCGTGTTACTGGCTTTCGTCAAGCGCAGAGAATGGTGTAACGCTATTTGCTCCAGTTACGCAAATCGCTGCACGCCAGTACATGTTTATAAACGCTCAATTAAAACCTTGAACGGGCAAACAAAGCCACTTTAAACAATTATCTTACGAATTTTTAAACTGTTAAACCGTTTTAATAATGTACTCCAGCCATTAGCAGTAGCCATGACTTAAAATCCCTGCATAGACGCAGAACGCTTGTTTAGAACAAGAAGATGAATCTAATTTTAACGAATTTTTAGTGTCTCCGGGGATTAGCTCAAATGTTAGAGCGCTCGCTTAGCATGTCAGAGGATCCGGGATCGATGTCCGGATTCTCCATATTTTTTTTTCTTTGAAAATTATTATTATTATTTTTTCTTTTATTTTTGGCCAATAGCTCGGATAACAAAAAGGTTTGCCGCTGCAAATTGCGGTTGACAATACTTTTCAAATTCCTCGCATCAAGAACTTCGCTATGTTTGGGTCGAGCCTGCTGGGGCATGCGTAGCCCCATTAACGTCGTTAGTGGGACAGGAACGCGTGACGAACCCCTAAGAACGTCTGTTTTGGAGGCTCAACCGAAATATCTAAATAATGTACATCTAACTGGATTTTCGAAACCATTACTGTCAAATGTCCAACAGTTGCCATTATAAAAACTTAGTAGAAGAATTCGCGGAACCTCGATTTAACGAAGTGCCAAGAGACTGGGGAAATTTGTTCGTTATATCGAGGCTTCGTTATATCAAAAACTTTGAGTTAACGAAGTTTTGGGAAAACAAGCAAAATGTTCGTTATATTGAGGTACAGTTAACGATTAACTGTGTAATAGTGGCGCAAGAACCCTCGAAGTTCTGGCTTCAAGCACACTACAGGACACCCAACTGTAAAAGCTCAACTTTCTGAACTTTCTGCCATTACGTAAGAGCGCCATTGATATCAATGAAGCTAAGGATTTGCAAGACGAAGAGTGATTCCTGCTTGCTAATCAAACTGTGAACAACTTTATATCCAAGTTTAAACGATGCTCTCTAACAGATCCCTATAATTTCGCTTTTTCGCGACGGAACTATCAGAAACATCTTTTACCTGCTTTTGACGAGTTTGATCGTACGACTCCTGGATCATAAGGAATAACTCTAAACACCCAAGAAAAATTTATCTTACTAGTGCTGGCTAAATTCCGTACTCACTCCTTTAAGTAAAGGCTTCCTTTTCTGCTTTGCTCCATTGTTTTCACTGTGTGGAGAGCCATTCTCTAGATCTGACAACACGAGGTTTTCTTCTTCCTCTTCCATGCTTAGATGCGACTTATTCACGCAATTACAGACAGTGCAGAATGTAAAGTAAAAAATAAATATTCTTGTTTTTATAACCGGTGCACTATTGTTCGGCCTGCGCCCACAAGAAGAGGCTATATATAACTTTAATTTTAAATGCAAGAATCTATTTGGTTGGAAAAGCAAATTAAAGAGTTTTTGGAGCTGACATATGAAAGAATTTCGTGTACTCAATCAAAGTTTCAAATCTTCAGTCAAACCCCGGCTCTTTTATGATATTTTGGCAATAACTTGTTGATAATAATTATATATTCTGCCTATTGTCTTTTTCTTATTCTTCTTCTCGTTATTATAAAGGTCAAGATACAAAGTGTTAGTTCAGTACTTTCAGTTCCAAGCTGTTGGAGTTTAACAATCATCATTGTCTGGGAAAATCATAAGCAATGTCGACCGACAGATTGCCTCGGGGTAGCAAAGCTCTGATCAAAACATTGAATAAATTACATTATCATTAGTTCTTAGAACATCCTTAACTTCCAATATTAGATAAGGAACTTACTTGCCACTGACTTCCATTATTCAACACGAAACGAAACTTTACGCTCTCTTGTGCCAAGTTTCGCTGTGTTTCATCGGTGTGAACTTTATCTTTTTGAATTGACTTTCCATTTATCTGTTTATTGGTCGAAAAGTCTGACCAAGGATAAATTCGACTCCTCAGTTGGCAGTAAATTAAATCTTTATAGTGAAGTGAAAAACGAAGTCAGATTTGAATCTTATCTTGATTTAATGAAGAACGTTAAGACGAGAGTGGCAGTAACCAAAATGCGAATTTCTTGCCACTTGCTACCTGTTGAATCTGGGAGCTACAAGAAGATAACCAGCGTTGAGAAGCATTGCCCCCTTTGTAATAGATCCGAAATGGGTGATGAATTCCACTATTTGTTGAAATGTACCCACTCATCACTTTCTTATATAAGGGGTATCTTCTTGGAGAGTCTATACTCGATAAACACTAATTTTGCGAATATGTCTTGCAAGGCACTATTTTTATATATAATGTCTATGTGCGATCAAAACATCTTAAATCTCAGTGCCTCTTATATTGAAAATATTCTAAATTGTTATGCATCCGAACTCTAATTAAACTTTCTTACCATACGAGTAGCGTATAAGCCTTACATAGCCAAGTAATTTTTTCTTTTATGATAATATTCAATTGTTCCTTTCTTTCCTACTTAACTTTTATTTTACTTTTTTCATTTGTTATTGTTTTGGTACTGAAATCTTCATGTCGAAGATAAAGTAAATAAAGTTGTTGTTGTTTATTTGTTTGTTGTTGTTGTTTTTTTTACAGGACTCTGTTTAAACTAGCTCCATCTAATGCTAACCCAGTAGTTTCAGAATCAAATATAAATAAATAAATTAATGTTGCTTGAGCGGTGCCATGAAATTATTTGATTATTAATTATTTTGGTCATTGGACACCGTTGACTGTCCTTGAGCAGACACCTCTCTACTTACAGCACTCGGTCCCTGCCGTTTTTCAGGACGTATATATAAAATGTAATCATTATCTCTTAAGAAAGTAGAAATCTCTCTAAACACTCAATGACCGGTTCCCAAAGGCCTTCGTCTTAAAAGAGCGATGACTGTATGTTTTGGTACAGTAGACCATGGCAAATTTCGATATGTTAAAAGCAACGCTTGGACGAATAAAACTAAAGAGCCCGTCTAGAGGTTAAAGGATGAATTTGCATTTCTTTTACTTTTTGCCTTCAAGCCTTGAAGCTTCGTTTAAATTGTCGCCAGTCTGTCTAATCCTGAGTTGATATTTTCACTTCCAAACAGTGATCTTCCCGCAGGTTGTAATAACAGCGAAGAAACCATAAGTCGGTAACTTCAATTAAAGTACATTAGGCCTAGCGACGGTACTTAAAGTACCCTTTTGCCGACAAAGTGCGCGATAACCCAGTCTTCTATCAACAAATTATATCACGTGCATTTCCCGCAATCAATAAGCGTGAAAACTATAAACGGTTTTATTAAAATGGGTTATAATACCGTTTGTTTTAGCGACAACACCTGTCGGAAAAGTTTAACTGGCTCCTCATCAATTATTGTTAGGTTTATACGGCTACTCACAACTTCAATAATAACTGAAGCTATAGAATATATCCATTATCATGTATATTTCCTGCCAGCACGCAAGCTCAGCACCAACAATCCACCCTATACTTTGTACACTGTTCACGAACTGAAAATTATCCCAATTCTACCTGCGCAAAGCGTCCTATCATCAAAGCTTGATTCACCTATGCGAAACGTTAAAATGCTATTAAAACGTCTCCTAAATGAGCTGCAATTTACAGATTGTAAACAGAGCGAACACTTCCTTCCCTGTTAAGCCGAAATTATTTCAGAGGACCGTTTCCATAGTTGACTTAGCTATAAAAAAATCGCCTTAACTTGCTGCCAAGGATTCTTGTATCCAATAGCATCTTCTATACGGACAGTGAATTTTTTTTTAATATATTGTATCAAAATTGGGCCTAAGCGATCGTGTCCAAACTGCGAAATCCCAGAACAAAGCGGAGTAGGGATTCATGGATTGACCTCCGCTGTTTCTCAAAGCTAAACTAATTAATTGAGAGTTTTCTTGAGAAGTATTGGGATTCAAAGGCAAGACACATTTCCCTCCCTTATGCTCCTGTTTGAAAATAAAGAAAATAATTTGAAAAGTCCAAAAAATACGACGGAAAACCGAGGAGAGGTTACTAATATTTTTAGACGGAAGTCGGAAACCCAAGGAAATCTTTCCTTAGCTCTCGTAAGAAAAAGACCCAAGAAGATTTTCTGTAATCTGTTTTCTTACTGTCCTTTTTCCTTTGTTACTGGCTTTCTTCAAGCCCGGAGAATGGTGTATCGCTGTTTGCTCTAGTTATGCAAATCGCTGCACGCTAGTACATGTTTATAAACGCTCTATTAAAACCTTGAACGGGCAAACAAAGCCACTTTAAACAATTATCTTACGAATTTTTAAACTGTTAAACTGTTTTAACAATGTATTCCAGCCATTAGCAGTAGCCATGACTTAAAATCCCTGCATAAGAGGACGTACGCATATTTACTTATTCATTTTAGTGTCCGAGCTAATATACGCATTTAGTTTTTATATTGTAAATTTTCGAACTTAGCTTCGAAGTGTTAAATCTAGAACTTAGTTTTTAGAGTGTAAAAGAGCACTTAGCTTGAATAGTGTCAATTTCCGGCCCTTATAGTACTTAATTAGTTTCTATTAATGATGTAATTTAGTTTTAAAGGTGTCCCCAATTAGTGCCAATAGGCACTAGAACGACAAGACACTTTAATAAAGGTTATGTATGTATGTATGTATAGACGCAGAACGCTTGTTTAGAACAAGAAGATGAATCTAATTTTAACGAATTTTTAGTGTCTCCGGGGATTAGCTCAAATGTTAGAGCGCTCGCTTAGCATGTCAGAGAATCTGCGATCGATGTCCGGATTCTCCATATTTCTTTTTCTTCGAAAATTATTATTATTTTTTTTTCTTTTACTTTTGGCCAATAGCTTGGATAACAAACAGGTTTTCCGCTGCAAATTGCGGTTGACAATTCTTTTCAAATTCCTCGCATCAAGAACTTCGCTATGTTTGGGTCGAACCTGCTGGGGCACGCGTAGCCCCCCGTCGTTAGTGGGACAGGAACGCGTGACGAACCCCTAAGAACGTCTGCGTGGGACGCTCAACCGAAATATCTAAATAATCTACGTCTAACTAGATTTTCGAAAACGTTAACCGCCAAATGTCCAACAGTTGCCATTATCATGTAAAAACTTAGTAGAAGAATATTAATTCGCGGAACCTCGATTTAACGAAGTGCCAAGGGACAGGGGAAATTTGTTCGTTATATCGAGGCTTCGTTATATCAAAAACTTTGATTTAACGAAGTTTTGGGAAAACAAGCAAAATGTTCGTTATATTGAGGTACAGTTAATGATTAACTGTTTAATAGAGGCACAAGAACCCTCCAAGTTCTGGCCTCAAGCAGACCACGGGACACCCAAACTGTAAAAGCTCAACTTTCTGAACTTTCCGCCATTACGCAAGAGCGCCATTGATATCAATAAAACTAAGGATTTGCAAGACGAAGAGTGATTCCTGCTTGCTAATCAAAATATGAACAACTTTATATCCAAGTTTAAAAGATGCTCTCTAACAGATCCCTATAATTTCGCTCTTTCGCGACGGAACTATCAGAAACATCTTTTACCTCCTTTTGACGAGTTTGATCGTACGACTCCTGGATCATAAAGAGTAACTCTAAACACCCAAGAAAAATTTATCTTACTAGTGCTGGCTAAATTCCGTACTCACTCCTTTAAGTAAAAACTTTCTTTTCTGCTTTGCTCCATTGTTTTTGCTGTGTTCAGAGCCATTTTCTAGATCTGACAACACGAGGTTTTCGTCTCCTTCTTCCATGCTTAGCTGCGACTTATTCACGCAATTACAGACAGTGCAGAATGTAAAGTAAAAAATAGATATTCTTGTTTTTATAACCGGTGCACTATTGTTCGGCCTGCGCTGACAAGAAGAGGCTATATATAACTTTAATTTTAAATGCAAGAATCTGTTTGGTTTTGGAAAAGTAAATTAAAGAGTTTTTGGAGCTGACATATGAAAGAATTTCGTGTACTCAATAAGAGTTTCAAATCTTCAGTCAAACCCGGGCTCAAAGTGTTAGTTCATTTCCTTTCAGTTCCCATTTGTTGGAGTTTAACAATCATCATTGTTTGGGAAAATCATATGCAACGGCGACCAACAGATTGCCTCGGGGTAGCAAAGCTCTGATCAAAATTACATTATCATTAGGTCTTAGAACATCCTTAACTTCCAAAATTAGATCGGGAACTTACTTGGTACTGACTTCGATCATTCAAGTCCTAGGCGAAACGAGACTTCAAGCTCTCTTGTGCCAAGTCTCTTTGTGTTTTATCTGTGTAATATTTATTTTTTTGAATTGACTTTCCATTTATCTGTTTGTTTGTTGTTTTTTTTACAGGACTCTGTTTAAACTAGCTCGATCTAATGCTAACCCAGTAGTTCCAGAATCAAATATAAATAAATAGATTAACGCTGCTTGAGCGGTGCCAAGAAATTATTTCAATGTGTATTAATTTTTTTTGGAAAACTGAACGAAAATAATTTGAAAACCGGAAAACCGAGGAGAGGTTTCTGATTTTTTTTGTTCGGAAGTCGGAAGACAGAAACCCAAGGAAATCCTTCCTTGAGGGTCCACAATAGGTCTGGCGGGATGCGGGATTTGGTTATTTCATTTTTGTGGTGATACTCGGGAATGCGAGCTGAAAACAGGAGCGAGAAGGGGGAGCGGGATTTCCTATTTTTATTGGTTTGGGATGCGGGAATGGTAAGGGAAAAGTAGAGCGATACGGGAATTAAGTTTTGTCGTGACTACATTTTGACTCTTTTGCGTACACCACCTTTGTACTAGTCGCCAAGGAAATGAAGCCTGCCAAGTTTATCCATGATCACCTTTGCGTTTCTTCGTCTTATTCCGGTACTTGGTAAAGACGGCGTGCGCGAAGGGTCAAAGAAGTCAAAGAAGAGGTCTGGACTGAGGCCAAGAAACTAATTGGATTGGTTAAAGAGGCGAAAAATTAGCCTCCCACGTAGGCGTTCTTCCCGCCCCACCGTGAGTGGGGCAGGAACGCGTGACAAACCCCTAAGAACGTCTGCGTGGGAGGCTAGCGAAAAATGAGCGGTTAATTTTATACAGTCTTCGTCCGTACTTGGCACCTTTTAAAACCGATTGTGAGAAAGAAAAGGACTGTTTTTCAAACTATTTGCAGGTCACACGTACCTATTTTTGTGTGGATTTAAGAATGGAAGAAAATAAAGAGATTTTAGAGAGATTTTTCCTTTGTTAGTGGCATTCGTCAAGCCCAGAGAATATGGTGTATCGCTATTTGCCCTAGTTATGCAAATCGCTGCACGCCAGTACATGTTTTTAATTGCCGTTTTTTTAAAAGCAACCTTGAACGGGCAAACAAATCCACTTTTAAATAGTTATCTTACGACTTTTTAATCTGTTTTAACAATTTGTTCCAGCCCATTAGCAGTAGCCATGACTTGAAATCCCTGCATAGACACAGAACGCTTGTAAACTAAACAAGAAAATCATCTAATTTTAACAAATCTCTAGTGTCTCCGGGGGACTAGCTCAAATGGTAGAGCGTTCGCTTAGCATGCGAGAGGTACTAGGATCGATGCCCGGATTCTCCACGTTTTTTTTCTTCGAAAATTATTATTGTTTTTTTTTTCCTTTATTTTTGGCCAATAGCTCGGATAACAAACAGGTTTTCCGTTGCAAATTGCTGAGAGTCCTTTTCAAATTCCTCGCATCAAGAACTTCGCTATGTTTGGGTCGAACCTACTGGGGGCATGTGTTAAGATCGCTGATTTCAGCTCAAACGTAAACGTAAACGCTCTAACGTACATCTGGCCGTATTTTCGAAAATGTTACCGCCAAATGGACCTTTTACTTCCAACAGTGTTTTTTTTTTTTTTCGTGCAAAAACTATCTCCAAAGTTGCCGTTATAAAAACTTAGAAGAAGACTACAGTGGAACCTCGATTTAACGAAGTGCCAAGGGACTGGGGAAATTTGTTCGTTACTGTCGCGGCTTCGTTATATCCAGCTCGATCTAATGCTAACCCAGTAGTTCCAGAATCAAATATAAATAAATAAATTAATATTGCTTGAGCGGTGCCAAGAAATTATTTGAAAGTGTATTAATTTTGGTCATTGGACACCGTTGACTGTCAATGAGCAGACACCTCTCTACTTACAGCACTCGGTCCCTGCCGTTTTTCAGACGTATATATAATTTGTAATCATTATCTCTTAAGAAAGTGGAAATCTCTCTAAACACCCAATGACCGGTTCCCAAAGGCCTTCGTCTTAAAAGAGAGATGACTGTATGTTTTGGTACAGTAGACCATGGCAAATTTCGATATGTTAAAACCAACGCTTGGGCGAATAAAACAAAAGAGACCGTCTAGAGGTTAAAGGATGAATATACATTTCTTTTACTTTTTTCCTTCAAGCCTTGAAGCTACGTTTAAATTGTGGCCAGTCTGTCTAATTCTGAGTTGATATTTTCACTTCCAAACAGTGATCTTCCCGCATGTTGTAATAACAGCGAAGAAACCATACGTCGGTAACTTCAATTTAAAGTACATTAGGCCGAGCGACAGTACTTAAAGTACCCCTCTGCCGACAAAGTGCGCGATAACGCAGTCTTCTAATCAATAAGCGTGAAAACTATAAACGGTTTCATTAATTAAAATGGGTTATAATACCGTTTGTTTTAGCGAGAACACCTGTCAGGAAAGTTTAATTTAAATTATTTCTCCCACTGACTCCTTATCAATTATTTATCAGGTTTATACGGCTACTTACAACTTCAGTAATGACTGAAGCTATAGAATATACCCATTATCATATATATTTCCTGCCAGCAAGCAAACGCAGCACCACTTTGTACACTGTTCACGAACTGAAAATGATCCCAATTCTACCTGCGCAAAGCGTCCTATCATCAAAGCTTGATTCACCTATGCGAAACGTTAAAATGCTATTAAAACGTCTCCTAAATGAGCTGCAATTTACAGATTGTAAACAGAGCGAACACTTCCTTCCCTGTTAAGCCGAAATTATTTCAGAGGACCGTTTCCATAGTTGACTTAGCTATAAAAAATCGCCTTAACTTGCTGCCGCGGATTCTTGTATCCAATAGCATCTTCTATACGGACAGTGAATTTGTTTTAATATATTGTATCAAAATTGGGCCTAAGGGATCGTGTCCAAACTGCGAAATCCCAGAACAAAGGTAGGGATTCATGGATTGACCTCCGCTGTTTCTCAAAGCTAAACTAATTAATTGAGAGTTTTCTTGAGAAGTATTGGGATTCAAAGGCAAGACACATTTCCCTCCCTTATGCTCTGTTTGAAAATAAAGAAAATAATTTGAAAAGTCCAAAAAATACGACGGAAAACCGAGGAGAGGTTTCTAATATTTTTAGACGGAAGTCGGAAACCCAAGGAAATTTTTTCCTTGGCTCTCGTTAGAAAAAGACCCAAGAAGATTTTCTGTAATCTGTTTTCTTACTGTCCTTTTTCCTTTGTTACTGGCTTTCGTCAAGCGCAGAGAATGGTGTAACGCTATTTGTTCCAGTTACGCAAATCGCTGCACGCCAGTACATGTTTATAAACGCTCAATTAAAACCTTGAACGGGCAAACAAAGCCACTTTAAATAATTATCTTACGAATTTTTAAACTGTTAAGCCGTTTTTATAATGTATTCCAGCCATTAGCAGTAGCCATGACTTAAAATCCCTGCATAGACGCAGAACGCTTGTAAAGAACAAGAACATGAATCTAATTTTAACGAATTTTGATCGTCTCCGGGGGATTAGCTCAAATGGTATAGAGCGCTCGCTTAGCATGTCAGAGGATCTGATGCTTTATCTTTGGCCAATAGCTCGCATAACAAAAAGGTTTTCCGCTGCAAAATTGCGGTTGTCAATTCTTTTCAAATTCCTCGCATCAAGAACTTCGTATGTTTGGGTCGAGCCTGCTGGGGCATGCGTAGCCCCATTAACGTCGTTAGTGGGACAGGAACGCGTGACGAACCCCTAAGAACGTCTGTTTTGGAGGCTCAACCGAAATATCTAAATAATGTACATCTAACTGGATTTTCGAAACCATTACTGTCAAATGTCCAACAGTTGCCATTATAAAAACTTAGTAGAAGAATTCGCGGAACCTCGATTTAACGAAGTGCCAAGAGACTGGGGAAATTTGTTCGTTATATCGAGGCTTCGTTATATCAAAAACTTCGAGTTAACGAAGTTTTGGGAAAACAAGCAAAATGTTCGTTATATTGAGGTACAGTTAACGATTAACTGTGTAATAGTGGCGCAAGAACCCTCGAAGTTCTGGCTTCAAGCACACTACAGGACACCCAACTGTAAAAGCTCAACTTTCTGAACTTTCTGCCATTACGTAAGAGCGCCATTGATATCAATGAAGCTAAGGATTTGCAAGACGAAGAGTGATTCCTGCTTGCTAATCAAACTGTGAACAACTTTATATCCAAGTTTAAACGATGCTCTCTAACAGATCCCTATAATTTCGCTTTTTCGCGACGGAACTATCAGAAACATCTTTTACCTGCTTTTGACGAGTTTGATCGTACGACTCCTGGATCATAAGGAATAACTCTAAACACCCAAGAAAAATTTATCTTACTAGTGCTGGCTAAATTCCGTACTCACTCCTTTAAGTAAAGGCTTCCTTTTCTGCTTTGCTCCATTGTTTTCACTGTGTGGAGAGCCATTCTCTAGATCTGACAACACGAGGTTTTCTTCTTCCTCTTCCATGCTTAGGTGCGACTTATTCACGCAATTACAGACAGTGCAGAATGTAAAGTAAAAAATAAATATTCTTGTTTTTATAACCGGTGCACTATTGTTCGGCATGCGCCCACAAGAAGAGGCTATATATAACTTTAATTTTAAATGCAGGAATCTATTTGGTTGGAAAAGCAAATTAAAGAGTTTTTGGAGCTGACATATGAAAGAATTTCGTGTACTCAATCAAAGTTTCAAATCTTCAGTCAAACCCCGGTTCTTTTATGATATTTTGGCAATAACATGTTCATGAGAATTATATTCTACCTGTTTTTTTCTTCTTATTATTATTATAAAGGTCAAGATACAAAGTGTTAGTTCAGTACTTTCAGTTCCAAGCTGTTGGAGTTTAACAATCATCATTGTTTGGGAAAATCATAAGCAATGTCGACCAACAGATTGCCTCAGGGTAGCAAAGCTCTCATCAAAACATTGAATAAATTACATTATCATTAGTTCTTAGAACATCCTTAACTTCCAATATTAGATAAGGAACTTACTTGCCACTGACTCCCATTATTCAACACGAAACGACACTTTACGCTCTCTTGTGCCAAGTTTCGCTGTGTTTCATCGGTGTGAACTTTATCTTTTTGAATTGACTTTCCATTTATCTGTTTATTGGTCGAAAAGTCTGACCAAGGATAAATTCGACTCCTCAGTTGGCAATAAATTAAATCTTTATAGTGAAGTGAAAAACGAAGTCAGATTTGAATCTTATCTTGATTTAATGAAGAACGTTAAGACGAGAGTGGCAGTAACCAAAATGCGAATTTCTTGCCACTTGCTACCTGTTGAATCTGGGAGCTACAAGAAGATACCCAGAGTTGAGAGGCTTTGCCCCCTTTGTAACAGATCCGAAATTGGTGATGAATTCCACTATTTGTTGAAATGTACCCACTCATCACTTTCTCATATAAGGGGTATCTTCTTGGAGAGTCTATCCTCGATAAACAGTAATTTTACGAATATGTCTTGCAAGGCACTATTTTTATATATAATGTCTATGTGCGATCAAAACATCTTTATCACTGAGATCTCAGTGAAATCTCCGATCAGTGCCTCTTATATTGAAAATATTCTAAATTGTTATGCATCCGAACTCTAATTAAACTTTCTTACCATACGAGTAGCGTATAAGCCTTACATAGCCAAGTAATTTTTTCTTTTATGATAATATTCAATTGTTCCTTTCTTTCCTACTTAACTTTTATTTTACTTTTTTCATTTTTTATTGTTTTCGTACTGAAATCTTCATGTCGAAGATAAAGTAAATAAAGTTGTTGTCGTTTATTTGTTTGTTGTTGTTGTTTTTTTTACAGGACTCTGTTTAAACTAGCTCCATCTAATGCTAACCCAGTAGTTCCAGAATCAAATATAAATAAATAAATTAATATTGCTTGAGCGGTGCCAAGAAATTATTTGAAAGTGTATCAATTTTTGTCATTGGACACCGTTGACTGTCCATGGGCAGACACCTCTCTACTTACAGCACTCGGTCCCTGTCGTTTTTCAGGACGTATATATAATTTGTAATCATTATCTCTTAAGAAAGTGGAAATCTCTCTAAACACCCAATGACCGGTTCCCAAATGCCTCCGTCTTAAAAGAGCGATGACTGTATGTTTTGGTTCAGTAGACCATGGCAAATTTCGATATGTTAAAACCCACGCTTGGGCGAATAAAACAAAAGAGACCGTCTGGAGGTTAAAGGATGAATATACATTTCTTTTACCTTTTTCCTTCAAGCCTTAAAGCTACGTTTAAATTGTGGCCAGTCTGTCTAATCCTGAGTTGATATTTTCCTTTCCAAACAGTGATCTTCCCGCATGTTGTAATACGCCGCGAAGAAACCATAAGTCGGTAACTTCAATTTAAAGTGCATTAGGCCCAGCGACGGTACTTAAAGTACCCTTTTGCCGACAAAGTGCGCGATAACCCAGTCTTCTATCAACAAATTATGTCACCTGCATTTCCCGCAATTAATAAGCGTCGCGGTGATAACTATAAACGGTTTTATTAAAATGGGTTAAAATACCGTTTGTTTTAGCGAGAACACCTGTCAGGAAAGTTTAATTTAAACTATTTCTCCCACTGACTCTTTATCAATTATTTATCAGGTTTATACGGCTACTTACACTTCAATAATGACTGAAGCTATAAAATATATCCATTATCATGTATATTTCCTGCCAGCACGCAAACTCAGCACCAACAATCCAGCGGATACTTTGTAAACTGTTCACGAACTGAAAATTATCCTAATTCTACCTGCGCAAACCGTCGTATCATCAAAGCTTTATTCACATATGTGAAACGTTAAAATGCTATTACAACGTCTCCTAAATGAGATGCAATTTACAGGTGGTAAACGGAGCGAACACTTCCTTCCCTGTTAAGGTGTTTTGATATAGTTTTTCAGAGGCCATACCGATCTTTTTCAATCGCTTTAAAAGGGATTTTATCCTTGTCTGATCGCTATAAAATTGTGGCGATTGGTGTTCACACTACCGTTTCGATGCGTTTCCGACTGTCCACACGAAAATGTTCGAAAACGGTAGAATTTCACGTTGTGTTGTAAAGTGAACTCTATGCGCATGCTTCAACACACGCGCCTGCGATATTTTTGGTCATCGTTTTCCTTTATGACCGTTCAAACTAAAATACGACATGTATGCGCTTTGATCCACCGTCAAGAACGTTTTCAACTCGATTCGTTTTCGATGAAAACGCTCAACGTAGTAGTGTGGAGGAAACGCCTAAACGCATCGAAAAGTAGGTGTTTGCGAACGAAAACGCATTAGTGTGGTCGGGACCAAAGTCTACATAGCAATATTTTATTTTCTTCTCTCTTGTCTTTATACACCTTTTTAATTGACGGATAGTTAATCGATTAATCAAACAATTGGAATAGTATTCCATGCGTCAGATACTGAAAAACCTTGGAAGCTGTCTTGCTATTTCAACTCGCTTCAAAGGGTTTAGAAATGGTTTCAAACATTAGTTCTCGTTGCCTTTATATTTGAGCACAAATATGAGATTGTAAATACAACTTTCGATCAGCCTCTAGGTGTTTCGAAAGTGCTTGAAACACTACTTCTCAAACTCATTAATAATTCATAAAGAAAATTCAAAGGAAATTAATGTTTAATGAGTGTTTGGATATCGGATGAAAAACTGCTCATTTTTGCATTCTTAATTTCTCCTTCAAAAATGATTTTGTTTGAGAAGAAATATCAAACATTCGACACTGTTTCATCACCAGATGAAACACCTCGAAGTTCGTCAAAAATACTCCGCTACGCGTCGTATTTTCAACTCTCTTCTCGGTGTTTCATCTGGTGATGAAACACTGCGTCTCATGTTTGATATATTACTTCTCGTGTTGTGTTCATATTTGAGCACAAACATCGGATTGTGAACACAAATTTCGATCTACATTAGAATTGCTTGAAATACTCATTCTCTTGTCTATCAAATTTTGCGTCATATATACTGTACCCCCGACCTTTCAACCTTTCTAATTTTTTTGTAACTAACAAGCGGTTAAGCAGACTTAACAGGAAAATATACGTTTGAAAAAGCTGTCTCTGAATTGGGTTGAAAACGAGCACAAAACGTATGGATTCTCATAAGGCGCCTATCATTTCTTCGAGAACCAGTTAAAGATGCTTTTTCTGTTTCCAGGGCCACCGGCGTCTCCCACGCCCTCACGTTGTCCAATTGCATTGACTACCTTAGACTGCTCCTTCAGCATCTCGTGAATCTCATCAATTCTGTGTTTGACACAAAAAATAGAACCGTATTAGAATATCGCAGATACTTCCTGCTTCCTCTGCTGGAGAAAACTTAGCACCTCCAGTTCGCCCCGTGTAAGGGATTCCGGATTCCAGAAAATTTTTGCTTTCGGGATCCGAAATCTGGGAAAATTGTACACGTGGAATTTGGAATCCTGGGCTTTAGAATCCGGAATACAGTACAAGGAGTCCGGAATCCCACTAACGACTGGAATCCACAATCCAAGTTCCACTTACAAAGACTGGAATCAAGTACCTGGAATCCGGAATCCACTGTGTGGAATCCAGAATCCAAGACTGTCTTGGATTCCCTTATATGAGGCGATCCTGTATAGAGCGTTTTCGGTCACGTGTCCAGCAGCGACGCAAATTTATTGGAACAAAAAAACAACATTTTTACATAATTAGGTTCAACTAGCACAGGATCGGTTTGGAACACCAACATGGCCGCCAATTCATTGTTTTAGAACCGGGGCCCATTTTCATTAATGCAAAAGAGAAAATAATTCAGCTGTACTTTGAATCCTGCTCCAAGACTTTGTCAATAATCTGTGCTAATGCTGGAGGGACGCCATCATCGTCTCCCATGCTTTCTGCTTTGCCAAAACCAATGAATTTCTCGTAGATCTAAAAGAAAAACCGAACCAATAAACAAACAAATTGATGATATATATTAGCATCAGAAAGCACACCATTACAAACATTTCATGTTTGCCCTTTCCTGATTAATCGTTGTCTCTTGTTAACCACCGTGTACAGAAGTTTGCTCAGTTGATTTTTTTTACCGTCCGATCGATTAGCATTTTGCTTTTTGCGGGCGGCGGCGTGTTAAAGCAACGAGGGTAGCGAAAATTTAAAACGTAATTTTGTACTGTAGTTTCTGACCTTTGTCTGTAGTTTAGAGCTTCTGTTTGGGAATTCCTCGTGTTTATCGACCTGGACACGTCTCAAAATCCACTTAGGTAGCGATTCTTCAATCTCCAGCAACAACTCAACCTTAAATAAAATAAGATGAAAGAGCTCAAGAAAAATAACACAACAATTTGTCGTCGTATGTTAATGCATCAATTAATTCCAGCTGCGCCCAGCGCCCCCCCGGGCTGACCCCCGGGCATTAGCATTTTTTTTTACTTGGATGGCAAATTCCCGGGGTGGGGACTCTTGAGCTGTCAAATCCCCCGGGGTGGGGACGAAAAAAGAGGGCAAATGCCCCCGTCCTCCGTAAACACTACAACATTTTTCATTGATCGCATAGTCGAATAGTGCCGTTTTAAGCATTTTAATGTGAATTTTTTGTTTCAGTTAACGTCTTCCTTTGTAATAGCGCTATGATTCTAATTAAGACTTCACGCCGCAACGACAAGCACCAGTTTATAATTTTGGTATTGATGTAAAATTATTGCCATTAAAATAATAGAGCGCTGTCAAGTTATATGTTATGAATAGTTTTATAAATATGGAAGGATGTTCTTCAAATAATATCAACAGAAATTTGATTCAATAACCAAAAAACGTTGATTCACGTCGATAGCTCCCGATTTCGCTATGTAATTCTGGCTCGATAAGCAATGAAGAAACGCATGCATAAAATCAAGAACATGCCTTTAAAAACCTCTTCAATTTTTCCTGTCCTTGACAGATGAGCCAATCTGCTTTCTTTCCCAGTAAAATCCTCTGTGTAGTTATTTTCTGATAGGAAACCGCGTGCGTGTCAAAAGCTCAGGAAAGGCCCCCGGGGTTGGCAAATGCCCGGTCCCCGGGCAGCACAAAATTTGCAAATGCCCCACCCTCGGGACTGACAAGGCGGACAAATGCCCCGCAGTAGCCCGGGGGGGGGTGCTGGGCGCAGCTGGAATTGACTGATGCATAGCGTTAGCGTTTTGCTAAACCCAACTTTTTGTCAAAGTTTTTGTTACCGTCGTTGACTTGGTTGCTTAACCTCTACATGGTCATTATAATAATAATGATAATAATAACAACAATGATTATCATCATCATCAACAGCGTCATCATCATGTTTAGTTAAGGTAACAAAACCACTGCAAAAACCGTGTACGATCAATCTCGCTCAACGTCGAATCCAAAGAGATCGTGATCAGTCAAAATAGATCAAATTGAAAACGTTGCAGTCAAGAAGACTTTTGAAGGGACTGATCAAACAACGTGAAATTGAGTTAAGTTGCGATATTTCGACTGGCCAATACCAGTCTTAACCACGTTTATTGAGATATCACGAAGTTACAGAAATATATATGAACTAAAATAATGACCGGAAATTACATAATGTCACGTGGTATGGTGTGGTTACTTTGATTCCTATTGAAAAACTTAAAAATGGGCGTGATTCTTTCCGGAAAGCACGTGAAGCCCACCTTATCCATAAAGCTAAGACAATTGAGCCTCTGGGCATCAATAAACGTGATGAACTGTAAAAAGTCTTCTTGACTGTAACGTTTTCAACATCATCATCATCATCATCATCATCAATAT